>NEWO01002457.1:20679-33505 GCA_003013225.1 Phalaenopsis aphrodite
TTCACATATAGCTAATCTTATTCTATTATTTTTAAAATGTTTTATTTTTTGTGTGAAATAAAAGATTTGGGTTATATGAGTTTTAAAAATAAAATGTAGCTGTTAGATATTTAAATACATTAAATTTGAGTGGTTCATGTTAGGCCGGACCTCTGCACATTTTAAATTTTGCACCACAAGTCGTTCGCTATTTTATCTTTTACAAAATTTGAAGTAATAGCTACCGTATTGTTTTTTTTTGTTATACTGCATTTAGAGAAAGAATTATAATTTAGGGCAGCATTAATAAAGATAATATGCACATCCATATCAGTGCACCAAAAAATGGTTTGTATGAATATTGAGATAATTTAACGGTCCATATAAAAAGATAAATGACCAAAAGATGCCAAAAAATTGTTATGAATATAAAAATGTACCGCAATGATCTGTAACTCTTTTATTGAAGTAGAGACTATAAAAATGCATCATAAAGACCTGTAACTCTCATATTGAAGATGAGTATTAATAAAAAGATAATGATAACTATAACTCCCTCATTGAAGTATGGATAAACATGTTCTTCTGTGTCCTATAAATAAGGAGTCTATAGCATGTAGAAAATGGCTTTTGTCTCTTGACTTTTCTCATGTAGGGAAAACTTTCTCTCATTCTTAATGCAATCGTTATTTTTTATATATAAAACGGGAAAAAAGAACCCAGGAACATCCCAATTCGCCCCTATGGTGCAAGTCTATATGTGATTGTTGGTTGTCAACATTGGAAAGTATTATATATATATATATATATATATGGTTTAGAAAAGTAATATTTTAATTTTTGAAAATACGAGACCGAACTGATCTCATACATAGAATAGTTTAAATAAATGACTGCAACACCGTAAATGATGTACATATTTTGAGGAATAGACACATTACTTGATAATAAGACTCGATTACGTAAACTAAAAAAATTATTACATTCGTTTTAGTATGTGAAATCTGTATGTTGATCAACAATTTCCACTATTTAATATAAAAGATTAGGCAGGTATTATATTAAAATGGGTTCCAAAGTTTCCAATAAGGGTGAGTCCCTACAGTTAATTACATCTTAAATGACTGATGTCACTTAAGAAAACTCTCGATTTAGATCAAAAGGTATTGTCTTCACGAATTTTAATGTTTAGGGTTTTCAAGGTCAAATAAAGGAAGATTAAGCGAGAAAGAACATATATGAATAATTATTTTCGAAATCCAAAGCGAGAAAAGTAGGGGATGTCACGGATCCTGAGGGGAACCTTGGTGACTTCCCAAGCTATCATATGGTTTGGCTTCAATTTTGAGGAAACATTATCATGTGTTTCACTCTGTCAATTTTATCATTTAGGGCTTACACTTGCATGACACGGTCATCAAATAGCCTGGAATATAGGAGGGTTTATATCGTCAAGAACGACAACTTCAAAGCCGAAAATGAGTTAGGTCTTATATTGCATAACATGGTTCTGCAAAGGCTTAAAGATAAGTTGAGGATTTACATCGTGCTAGACGAACTACTTCGAAGTCCTACAACTTTTAATTTAATTCTAAGGAAAATTTGTTGTTGTAGACTTGTTTGCTCTCTCAAAGTTGTTCTTCTGTACATTCTTGTCATGTTGCCCACAAAGTTAGCTTCAAGCTCCTCGTTGAAGTGATAGCTCCAGGTAAGAACTTTATGTCTTATGTTTTCTTTCAATCATAATTATTCCAATTAATTAATAGATATGTATTTAGGTTTTATAGTGATTCATCCTAGGTAAACCGACAACTATTTTGTATCCTAAAGGTCTTGCAATTACAAAAGTAAAAGTAAAAGGACAGTAAAAGGAAATGTTGTAACAAAATTGTTGTAAATATTTAAATGAGTGTACCTAGGTCTCTGCTACCGCTGCATGGTTAGCATCATAAAGAATAATATATTTGCTGGAAATTTAAATAAATTGTAGGAAAGTAAACAGGAGCATCCGACATGGGAAAAGTCGGAAAATGATTCATTGTAGAACACGAACAAGTAAAAGAAAGCTCGTAGTCACATACGAAAGAAATGGCTAGGTGTAAGACATTTGTAAAGGTGGGGGTTCAAAGTTGGACTGTGTACTTCCCAACATTGAGTGAGAGCTTCCAACCCGATAATCTTCGAAGGGTAGTCCTAATATCGATCTAAGTGATTAACCATAGACCTTTATAAGTTTTAATTTTTTATAATTTTCATTCATGTAGAATTTACTTTAACAGATAAAAGAATTTTTTTTTTGTAAATACTTTGCAAGGTAGTATATTCCAAAGGTTAATTACTTTGATCAAGTTAGGACTACAGACAACCTAAGAGTATCGGTGGCCGCAATCTCATCAAAAGTCGGCGATAGTAACATCGATCCTTATTCTATCAATTTATTGAAGGTTCTTGAGGTAGAATATATTATTCTAAATCCCACGTTATATCCCTCGTTTAACAAACATTAGCATCATCATCATCGCCTTAGCCACCTAGACCTCAGACTTACACAAGCCTGATGATCCATACGTGGCAAAAAAAAATACCCCCAGTTTCCCACATGGATTTAAATACCTTAGAGAAGACTTAACTCCTTGAGCATTGGGTCTATTAATGTAGGAGAAGTAGTGTAGGGCATTTTTATTGATTTAGGTGAATTATCGGCTGTCGAGGCATAACTTCGTGGGGTCTCTAAAAGTTTTAAAAATTATTTTCTTGAGCAAAGTATAATAAGTTCAGTTGTCCTTCAAAATATCTAAAAGTTCATAAGAGTTTCTAGGGCACGACTCTAAATAACTTTTAAAACATCTTGAACCATTTTGAGTTCATTTAAGCATATTATGTTTTCCAAATAATCATCTGAAGTTAAATTTAGAGTCAGTGGTAATTAAATTATCATGTTCTCAATGAACCTTGATGTTTTAATTATTCCACAAGCCGGGTACTTAGACATTGACTTGATGTTTTATTTAAGAGTTTATGAAAGTGGATGCCCTTAAACGCAAGCTTAAATCATTAAGGATCTTGGACTCATAATTAAAGTCGAGTTTGTAGTGTTTTAAATGCATTCATGACTGGTTATGCTTGCTTTTCTAAACCTCATTAAGCAAATCCAAATCAGGCATAGTTCACTACCAAGCCCTTATGTTAAGTTTTTAGGGTAGATTTGCAATAATCAAAATTTCAGGTTAGATGGATTTAATTCCTATTAAAAGATCATGCTTATCATCCAATCACTAATAAAGGGGCTTCAAATGAGTAAGTTATCATGTTTCTAGCTAAAGTCAAGATCATTCAATTAGATCAACTTCCAAGTCACAATAATTTAGGAAAATTACAATTTTACCCTTATTAAAAAATGGTGATGTGTAGGTTTTCACCTCTCAAACCCTTATGCTTCAAACATCCAAGAGAATTCATTATGCTCAACGTTAACCATTTACTCTTTAACTTAGCCTAAATTTTAATTAGCGCATCAAAATCTCATAATTACAATTTTTCCCTCTAGGACTTTCCACTTCATAAATCATTAAATTCAACTCAAATGACTTTAGAATTTTCTTGGTACCCCACTCATAGGTCAATTAAAATATCGGGAGTAAAATTATGATTTTATGATTTTTATTTAATTTTTATAATTAATTTTACTCAAAAATAGGGTTTTTCAATGTTAATTTATTTAATTAATCAAAGTGAAGCTTCTGTTCTTAAGAAAATAATTGGAGGTTCACCTAGATTAGAGGACCACTTAGACCAAAATTCATAATTTTTTTAGTTATATTTTAATTATTATAACAATTTATTTATATTAGTGATTAATTAAATAAAAAATAAAATTTAATTTCAAAAATTACTTTTTATATTTTTTAGTCCCTAAACTCAGAGAAACTAACGTTTCTTTTTTTATTTTTATTTTTATTTTATTTATTGTAATTATTTAATTAAAAAAATCAAGGAAAATATATTAGACATTTAAAAATACATAATTATATTAATAAGATTAGAAAAAATGTTTTAAGTGGTCCCAAGTGATTAGGAAATAATTTGTGACATTTTGGTGCATTGTTGTTTAATTATTTTTAAATTGAAAATTAGCTAAAAAATGATCTATTTATTTTAATATCAATTTTATTTTTCTTGAGTGTCCCTAGTCCCAAGGATCACTTCAAACTACTTTTCATAATTTTTTTAATTATATTTTATTTATTATAATTATTTTAGTATAAAAATCTCATTTACCTAAAAAAATTGATTTTGATATAAAATCTCAATTCAAATGGGTTTCAAACTTTTACATAGGCTTAATATGTTCATTATCTTCACTGTTGCTCAAATTTAGTGATTTATTGAACAATATTTTATTTTTTTTAAATTTTTAATGGTTTTAATTTCTTAAATACATAAGATAATACACTTAATTATTTAAACCCATTTTACATTTTTCCTAGGGTCCTTTGACCACAATAAACCTATCAAAAGAAGTCCTATATTTTTTTGATATATTTTTAAATTTTTATGAATTATTTAATTAAAATAAAGTTACATAATATAGAAAATTGGGCTTTTCAATCTTAAGGGTGTTCTCTAATTTTGAAAAAAATCAAAGAATACTCCTAATCACATGAGAATTAAACCCTCCAAATTTCATATCATGGCGAACAATATTTATTTAAATAAAATAAAAACAAGCTTTGGAGTATTTAATTAATTAAAATAAAACAATTAAAAAACAATTTTTAATTTTTAGTTCATAATATTTTCCTCTATTTACTGAGCACATAGTTATTTTTATTATTTTTCTACACCAAGTTATGATTTTTTAAAGTTTCTGAATTTATTTAAATAAAAAAATGTCTTAATTTCTTACTTATCCACGCAGTGCCGACACATCCTAGGCAGCTCCGAAGCTCAGGTGTCGTGCTCCCATTTGACATTGCCTTCCGAGTCAGCAGCCGCATCTTCTTCCATGCTTGGCTTTGAGGGGGAGTTTATAATTAAAGCCAATGGGGAGGCCTCAAGCTCTGATTGGTGGGTGGAGTGCCAAGCGGTACCAGTGGCCAATGAGGGTTAGCCACATAGGATGAGCTTAATTTGGGGTTTGAATCAAGGCGGCCTCCCCTTCGGTTTGAAATTTTCGGCCACTAGGTCAGTCAACTAGGCCATAGGAGGTGGTCAGCTGGCTCAGCGAGGTCTGAGGGAAGTTTAATTGTGATTAGGATATAGATTTAATCAAGTGATACAAAGGTTGGGTCATTTGGCCAAATGTAGGAAGGGGCTCCCTAATTTGAGGGACTTTTAGTCCATGGCACAAAATCAGGGTCTTGGTTGATTTAATTAGCATCCTAGGAGGCTGAACATGGCATTAAAGAATTAAGTTTGGGTTAACTCCAATGGTTTAAGCTAATTTGGATTTTAGGCACCAAATTGGGGGTTTGGGCTAAAAATTGAATTTGAGCTTGACTTGGGCTTGGATACAAACCAATTGAGGGTTCAAATTGGTTTAGGGAAATGTCATGAGGAATTTATGATTTTAAATTGGGGAAATTGAATTGGCCATGTGGTTTAATTCGGTGAGATTTGGAGTTTGGGGTCAATTTAAGATATTTGACTTATGCTTAAAATTTGGGTTAGGAATTGGGTCCAATTGGCCTTGGATTTTGTTTCAATTGGTTTTGTACATTGTGAATTTTGATTTGGATTTGAAATTGGAGGAGTTTGGAATCAACTTGATGGAAATTGGGGAATATTTGGGTATTTTAGGGATTTACAGACAAATTGAGGATTTTGATCAATTTGGTGGATTTGGGTGTAATTGAAGTTATTAAGTGGTTAGGTTTTATTTTTGGGATACTAGGAGTGAATTTGGAAGTTTTGGGAATTTTTGGAATATGAGGGATATTTTGGTAATTTTGGAAAAATTAGTATTTTGAAAATTTTGAAGAAATTAGGGTGTTTTGGTCAATTTGAAGGGTTTGAAGTGGTTTGATATGATTTTTGGGTAGGAATTGGTAATTTGGGGAATTTTGGGAAAATTAAGGTTTTAGTGGCATTTTGGTAATTTCTGAAAAAAAGGGGTAGAATGTTTGTCTTTTTCAGTTCCTCTCTTCTTCTGGTCGTACATATGATACAAAACCACACAATGTTAGGCTTAGTTTATGTGCAGGTGAGTTTACACCTTATGTGAGTTTACACCTTACAACAACACCCTATTCATGTTGTTCAGTTATTATTACATCATATAATTTGACCCTTGATATGTGTAAGATTGTATCGTTCTTATTTCTAACATTGATCATACTAGGTCCACATAGATTAAAGGCTAAAATTGACGTGCACTTACAACCTGTTATAGATGAGCTACATATATTGTGAGAAAGAGTGTATTGACTCATGATATTGCAATAAAATAAAAATTTCACCTTAGAGTTGCTCTTAGGTGGAAGATCAATGATTTTCCGACTTATGGCATGCTATCTGGTTGGAGCACAGGTGGGAACTTGGTCTGTCCTTACTCTATTGAAGCATGGAAGAAAAAATTCTTGGTTCGATTATTATTGAAGGTTCTTAGCATGTGATCACCTATTACAGAGGAATGAAGATGTATTTTTGGAAATAAAGTTGAAATATCAAGTCCACCCCTAAGGATAAGTGGAAGTGATGTATTATAGATGATCTGTGAAGAACCAAAGATCCCTGAGAGACCAGAACTAGCCTCTAGTTGTCTTGCAGATTTTGGCGTTACACATAAAAGGATGAAGCATAGTATATTTTGGGATCTTCCATACTGGAGGACCAATTTGACTACGCATAATCTGGAAGTTATGCATATTGAAAAGAATTTTTTTGATATTATATTTAATACTTTTCTGGATATCAAGGGAAAAATAGAAGACAACTTCAAAGTAAAAATGGACTTGAAGGAGTATTGCAAGAGGAGGGAGTCGAAACTACAAGAGACAACTATAGGTAAAATAATAAAACCCAAATCTACACATTATCTCACATTGGATCAACAAAAAGAAATTTTTAAGTAGATGCATTCCATGAAGTTTTTGACAAAAGGAAAATATGTTGAAATTTTCATACCTATTTTACACTGATTTTGATGATATTGCACTTTAAAGAAGGGTATTTTTTATGTTTTGTTGCATGTATGATGAATTATGGGCTTTTGGAGAAATAAAAATAAAAATGGTGCAATTTGGAACAAAAATAAGCAAGAAATGAAATTTTGCCCTGCACCTTTCGATAAGTCTTTCGATGCTTAATCTCTTTTACACTTCTTGCATATTTTTGAATGAGATTACACTTTAAAGGAAGATTGTTTTCATGTTTATTTTGTAGGACTTTATGTTAGGAGCACAGCGCAACTGAAATGGGGCGAAAATGAGCTAAAACGGAGCGAAACAGTGGAACTGCGCAGTCTGCTTGCTGACGGCGCCCAAAATGGCACTGAAAGTGAGATTTACCCAAGAAGACTGAAAAATGATAGAAAAGCTCACCGACGGCACCCCTGAGCCCGTCGACGGCGCCCGAGACGACTATGGACCGACTTTTGGCGGTTATGGGCTGAAACTCAACGTATTTGGACGCTTTTTGAAACAATTCTTATGGAAACTCTTCAAACTTTGTCCCTACACTTTAAAAGAACAAATTTAGGTTAGAAAAAGGGAGTTTTTTTGTGAGAGGAATATTAGGAAAAGTGTGGAGAAAGTTTAGGGTTTTTAGATTAGGAGTAGAAATGTAGATTTCTACCCTTTTGGAGAGAATTGAAGAGGAGATTTTGAGAGAATTTGTAAGGAGATGTTCTAGCATTGCATAGATCGGTGGGAGACTTTGTGGGAGAGATATTCGTCTTTCTTTCAAAGGGAAAAAACTAAGTATTGTGTTCTTCATTTTTTTTTTATTTTTGTAAACACTTATCTAGTGGATTTGATTTGGTTAAATGAAGTTTCAGTTGTGTTTTCTTCGTGCTTTGTGATGGGCTTCTCTTACTCTCTCTTCTTGTTTGGAAATAATGATATGAGAAGATTATGTCGTTGCTTTCATTTTATTTTTCTTTTGTAATGAGTAGAATTCATGTTTACTATTTTGTGATGCATGTTAGAAGTGGATTTAATTATCAATGTGATGATTTTTACTTGCACTTTATTTACATTATTATAAAGGTCTGTTATAGTGTTAAAATTTGTTGTAATTGCATTAAGACACGAGAGGGCTGTGTAATTCTCAACAAAGTAGAACCACATTCAAATTTCATGGATGGTTAAGTTCAAGGAAGTTGAATGCAAATAAAGAGGGAAATATACTTTGATAGGCGTAGAATTGGAGATTTTAGGGTGACAGACTAAAATCCCTA
Organism: Phalaenopsis aphrodite; assembly: GCA_003013225.1. Classification (NCBI taxonomy): domain Eukaryota; kingdom Viridiplantae; phylum Streptophyta; class Magnoliopsida; order Asparagales; family Orchidaceae; genus Phalaenopsis; species Phalaenopsis aphrodite. The sequence continues at coordinate 29,057 of NEWO01002457.1, forward strand.
ATTTGGTCCTATTGTTTGAGTACTGAAGTGGAGATATTAGCCCTCAGGAGAGGGAAATGTGGGAGCTTTGAAGTGAGAGTCGATATCCTCTCAGCCTAGCCACGGATTCAGTAAACAAGCATAGAATTAGCAATGTTCTTTATGCCTGGACCAAAGGGTAAAGAATAGGATTGCTCCTATTTAGCACATAAAATATTTAATGCATCTCATTCCTTTACAGTATCCAATTCATTACATAAGAATAATAGTTTTTAATATCTCAAAATTTTGCAAACCAATTCATCCAAAAATGGTTATCTTTATAATTAATATTTGCATTTAGGAGTAGTTATTAGTTGTATTAAACTTAAGACTTACATTCATGAGTATATGTTAGTAAAACCTCTTAAATCGTACTTCCAAACTAAGGACTAATAGTAGTAGATTAGAATTTAACTAAGGAACTTTTACCTCGCTTCCCTGTGGGATCGATAAATGGGACTCCACTAGAGCCCTGTATTACTTAAGTGATACGTATACTTGTATTTAAAATTGTAACTTTACAAAATCATTATAACTATATAAATCTGGGTTCATAAATTCTGGCATATTAAAAGTCGCATCAAGTTTTTGGCGTCATTGCCGGGGATTTAAATCTTCTAGTAGTGGTGTCAAGTTTTTGTATTTTTAGGTATATAAAAAAGTCGCTGTTCGTTTTCAAATGGTTGTGCTTCTAACATAAGTCAATGTGTTGATATCAGGATTGGGAAAATATTTGGTATGAAGAATCACGATTGTCATATTTTCATGTAGTGCATATTACTTATTGCATTCAATTTCTTGCCGAACCCATTACTTGATCAATTGATCAAAATCATTACATTCTTCAATCAGTTGTGCACATGCACTTAGAATGTTGAATATCTGAGAAGCCAAGATGTGAGTACTCTGTTATTACTATGCAAGCTTGGAAGTATATTTCCTTCCAATTTTTTTGACTGAATGGAACATCTATTTGTTGACCTCACTTTTGGTTGAGGTTAAGTTTTCCCTCTTCGGTAGCCTAAGGTCTAGCCATATGGTTTTCTTGATGTCTATTTCTAGGAAACTAGAAAAGGAACCCACACCCTTAGAAACTCTAAACTCTTCCTTGCTCAACTTGAAGTGCCACATATTGGTTCTAACCTCCAGCACTTAGCAGGTGGGGTCAGTATGGGGAATCTCAAGAAGAGTCCCCATGGGACTGCTTGACCTCCTGGGTGTTGGTATCGAGCTAGTTCACTCACTTACACTCACTATCACTTATATTCACTTGCAACCCTAAACCCAAAATTGTTGACTTTAATCCTTGATCTTTTAGGAGACTCATGTAGATAGACCCCTAGACCCATTAGTCCTAGGCTAGGGTTTAGCTAAGACCAGTACATAGAGGATCCAAATGGAGATTTCATTGCTCCACATCTCATATATGGTGGTTGGCACCCCAATTCTACCAAATATCCAACTCGGTCTTTTGCCCCTAAATCCACCTAAATTACATAAACAACCCCAAACCATAAATTTTTCCCCAATCCTCCCCAATTTCAATTCTAAACTCAAATTTATCTTTCATATGATCAATTCAAACCAAATTCAAGCCTAATTGACCCATTCTTTGAGCTCAATTTTTTATCCAAGTTAAACCCCCAATTTTGAACATATGACTTAACCCCCATAGCCTACTCAATTTGCCCCAATTTAAATCCTAAACTCATTATAAAAATCCTACACATCAAATTGGAGCTTTAATTGGCCTTGGTCAAGCCTCAATTTCACTCAATTTTAACCTAAGTCTAAAATCCCCAAATTTGCCCCAAATTGGCTTGTCTCCAAATGTCACCTAATTGAATACCCAAACCACAAAATTGACACCCAATTGATGTTAAGAACTCATTATGATATTCTTATAGACCATTTTCAACCATCAATTTAGGCTTAGCCTAACCTAAACCCAAGTCTAAACCAACACCCTCAAATTGACCAAAAGCCCAAGATCCTCCAAATTGAACCTCTAAACCAATTCAAAATCACTCCAAACCTTTTCCAAACCTCTTGTGACAATCATCTACACATTATTGATCAATCAATTGAACTCAATGTCATGGCTAGCCTAACCCAAACCCAACTTCTAGCCATTTTGACCAAATTGAACCCCTTCCCCAAAATTGACTTAGCCATGCTAAAGTCACCAAATTAAGGTCTTCAAAGCCACTAAGCACACCCTATTGACTAGGCTAAACCCCCTTAAACCACCCAAGTGAGCCATGGACCAAGGGTTCCCTATTTTAAGGGATCTTATCCCATTTTTGGGCCTTAACCAAGAAATCTCCTCCATCATCACTTGCCATTGAGGGTTAACCATAATTAACCCTCCCCTGGCTCATCTGACTCCTCTGACCACCACCACTGGCCCTACCGGACGACCTAGTGGCCGGAAAACCCTAAAATGGAGAGCCAGCCTCCTTAAATAAAAACCCAAAGAAACCATCCAAGCTGCTCAACTCTGATCGGCCCTTAGCAGTTTGAAGCCCTCCATCTCAGCTCCACATAACACCCAATTTGAAGCCCTGGCAGCCACCCTAGGCCATACTATGTAAACCCCTCCTCCATGGCCAAAGAAGAGGGCAAAAAAATTTCCTAGGAGAAACTCTGTCAAATTGCTCCCAGAGCTCCTCCAAGACTCCCTAAGTTCATTGCAACCATCCCTTGGCCATTTCCCCCATCACCTGAGCTTAATTTTTTAGCTTAAAATCAGGACAAATTTCAGCCATCCTAAAAAACTCCTCCAAACTCCAAATTGAATTGCTCTTGAGCTTCCTCAGAGCAAGAGAGGAAGATCCCCATCAAAATCCCCCTCTTTTGAGCTCTCCAAGCCACTCCTAGACCAAGACCGCACCCCTTTTCATTGAACTTCCACTTGGAGCTTACACCAGAGGAAACCAACACATCCAAGAAGTTTGTTGGACTTCAATGAAGCTTCCACAATCATCTGATTGAGGCCTCCCCTTTCAGACAATGGTATTGGCCATTAACCCTAATCTTGAGCTCGATTTAAATCAAATGTGAACTGAAGTTTGATTTCATAGAACTGTAACTGTATGGATGTGTTTTTCTCGATTAGATGAAGGTGTATGAACAAACCTCATGTGATTTAGTTGATTATCGAGTGAGATCTTAAGTCAAGAAGTTGGACTGCGCATGTGATCTGGCTATCAGAGATGATGACGGAAAGTCGTCTGATCGAGTGTGTGTTAAATGGATGGATGAGATCGAGCCAGACGGAGTCTCCGTGCATGAACAACGAGGCGTGTGGCTGCCTAGTCAGATGGCGGTGCTGAACTAAGAGGTGATACGTGGCGTTTTGGGGAGGACGAGGTTGACGCGACGCGTGACTGTGATGAATAAAAAATTAAGATTTTCTTGATTTAAATAAATAATAGATCTTTGATAATTCATAACTTTGAATAAAAAATAATAAAAATAAAATATAAATACCCTCTTGCTCAGTGAACAGAGGAGACTAATGTGGGCTAAAAATAAAAATTATTTTCTTATTCCATGATTTTCAATGAATTAAATACCCTCTGGAGTATTTTAATTTATTATGATCAAACATTGCTCACTATGACTAGAAATTTTGAGGGTTTGTTCCTCATCACAGAGGGGATGTTCTCTAATTTTTCCAAGGTCAAAGGACATCTCTATGCTTCTAACCCTAATTTTCAATCTATGGTGACCATTTTGGTTTATTTTAATTATATAAATCAAAATATCATTTGGAAAATTATGGGAATAATTTTAGAAGGTTTTCTATGGTCAGAGAAGTCTAGAAAAAATATCATGATGTCTTGAATTATCTTGTAAATTTCTATATTTAAGTAATTTATGTAAATTATATAGTTATCAACAATTGAAAAAATCAATGCCACATTGTTCATAAAAGTTATGTTTATCTACTGTAAAAACTTGAAAATTATTTTATTATGTTTGAGTATTAAAGTTGATTTTCTAAGAAACCTTGTAATTTTGTACAAAAATAAATATATTAAATTAAATACACTTGGGAAAGTTATGAAAAGTGATTTTCTCAATTTCGTATGATCAGAGGAACTTTGGAAAATTAAAAATTATTTTTTTAGAAAATACTTAATTTTTTAGTCTTATTTTGAATTTAAAAAATAATTAAAAATTTCAAAAATTTCAAAATATTTCAAAATATGCCTAATTGTTTTTTTGATCACTTGGGACCCATTGAAATATTTTTCCTATTTTTTTCTAAGTTAAAAATAAATCTTAAAAGCTTAAAAGTGAATTTTCTTTATTTTCCCATTAAAATAATTATAATAAACAAATTAAAAATCATAAAAATACAAAATTTGATTCTTTGAGTTTTTTGAATTCAGAGAAGTCTAATAAAAATATAAAAAATAA
>NEWO01002458.1:11199-26431 GCA_003013225.1 Phalaenopsis aphrodite
GCCCTTCTTTAAAGTGCAATATCATCAAAATTAGTGTAAAATATGTATCAAAATCTCAACATATTTTCCTTTGGTCATGGTACCAGCATGCTATCGCACAAACCACCTCACGACAGATTACAACAACCTAAAACAACCAAAACCCAATCATGGATAAGAGCAAGTGTTAGTCAGCAACGGTAGTTTCTTACCCATCAGAAATCAATACCAAGGCTTATTGTCCACTGATACATCGAAAATATATGCATTTTTAGACCCATATTTTATACTTATTTTTGGTGATATTGCACCTTAGTGGAAGGTATTTTGATGTTTTCTTGCAGGTTATTGATTTTTAGGACTTAAAGAAAAAGGATGAAATTTGAAGTCAAAATGACATTTTTAAAGAAGTAGTCAGCGCCGATCGCGCCAAGGGTAGCACCGATGGCATGGAACAATAGAACAACTTAAATTTTTACTCAACATCGATGGCGCCAAAAGCAGTTCAACCCCATTTCTAGAAGGTTAGATTTATTTGGACTATTTTTGAAGAGTTTTTGGAGGCACCTCTTGGAGAATTGACCTTGGGCTATATTTGGGACTGAATTTCATCAGGAAATGAACTCCTTTTCACTCCAAAACATTCCACCCTGCTCCATTTTTTCCATTCTTCATAATCCATCTTCATTCCACCATCATATTGGAGTCCATTAGTGATTTTCCTTTTATATTTTAGAGTTTTTGTGGTGAGATTTAGTGTGAAACTTTTTGTAAGAGTGTTAGAGAAGGAGAAAAGTGAGAGATATCTTCTTCCTTCATTTCTAAGAAAATGCTACAAGGGATTTGCTTTGAGAAAGAGTTTCAGATAAGTTTTGTTTGTTTATCAGTGTTGTATGAACTTTCTTTATATATGAAATTTGTGTTTTGTTGTGTCTGTCTCATGAAGTCCTAGCAGTTCACTCTATCTTTCTCCTTACTTTGAGATATGGTGAAATGAAGAGATAATATGATATGTCAATACTAAAATATAAAATAAATTATGATGATTTTTCAAATCCAAACTTAACTTACATTTTGATCTGGTCAATTGAATTGCTAAAATATGCTGTGAAATATATGATCTGGGAAATGAAGTATGAGTTATACAACAGAGTGAGGATCACAATTGATTTCATGGAGGAGAAATTCGTTCATGGAATTAAGTACAAATAAATAGGGAAATATTTTTTTTGATGTAGAATTGGAGAATCTTATAAGGTGGCAGACTAAAATCCCCAATTCGGTCTTAGTGTTTAAAAACTAAAGTGAGAGTTAACCTTCACGTGAATGGAAGTGGGAGCCGGTATCCTCCTAGCCTAACTACGGATTTAGGGACTAAACCTAAGATTAGTCAAAGATTTTCTATGCACTATATCATGATAGAGAACTATAATTGCTCCTATTTGGCAGAATACATATTATAAATATTTATCTCATCTCATTTCACCAGAACCTCATTGTAGTGGGAATGATGCTTTCTCACCTAAGAAATCTTCATTACATAAATATAATTAGTAGATTAGTATGTATTTTTTAAACTTTGCATTTCTGTTTTGCTAATAGTTAAGTACTTTAGTTTTGATAACATCTCTACACTCAGAATTAGTGACTGTGATTTCGTTTGCTTTTCTATAAATTTTCTAGTAAAACTTATTATTACCAATTTACTCCTTCCCTGTGGGATCGATATTTGGGGCTTAGAAAGTCTTTTATTACTTGATAATGATGTGTATACATGCATAGAATCTCATTATTAATTTCCTATAATTATATATATTTTACACAACTTATTTTCCATACAAGGATCAAGTTATTGGCACTATTGTGGTGTCAACAACATAAATCCTTACATATAAAAATCAGGATCAACTTTTTTGACGTTGTTGCGTGGGGAAGGTAATGATTAAATTTAGGTAAATTAAATAGTTTTGATAAATTAGGAAAGTTAAAGATAATATATGTACTATAAAAATATATAAAAATAAAAAAAAATAAAAAAATCAAAAATAAAAAAAAGAAATTTATTTAAGAGTATTTTTTTAAAAAAATAATTTTACTTTGCTTACTTTATTTGTTTATGCGAAATATTGGATCTGAAGGCTTAGTACCTTACGATTCAGAGTTAGAACGTACTATTAGAAAAATTTAAAAACAAAAAAGTGAAATTAAAAATTTAAAAGAATTGGCAAATAACTTAGAAAATCCAATAAATGAGAATCAACAAAGACCTTTAAAAGATTATGTGAATCTGATAGCAGATGAACTTCACTTGACTATTCAAAATCCTGATGTTGCTATTAATTCATTTGAGCTTAAACCTGCTATTATCTAAATCATACAAAATAATCAGTTTGGAGGATCACCTACTGAAGATCCTAACTTACATCTTGCTAATTTTCTTGAGATTTGTGCTACATTTAAATATGACGGAGTGTCTAATGATGCAGTTAGGCTTAAACTTTTTCCTTTTCATCAAGGGATAAAGCCAAGGCTTTGTTAAATTCATTAGAACCTAGATTTTTAGAACTTGGGGAGAACTAAAACAAAAATTCTTGGCTAAATAATTTCCACACCATGCTTTGTCAGATTGATTAATAATTCAAGCCTTTTACAATGGATTAGTAGGATCACTAAGATCTATTATAGATGCTACTGCGGGTAGATCATTAATGTTAAAACCTTTTGATGAAGCATATTCTTTAATTGAAGAAATGGTTACTAATAATTTTCAACTGCCCTCTGAAAGGGTAAATCCTAAGAGAGTAGCCAGTATTCTTGATTCCTATACAATGTCTATTTTAGCATCTCAAATTGCCGCTATTTCTAAAAGGATTGATCAAATAGGAGTGAACTATTCTAAAATACCCCCAGTATTAGAGGAAAGTTTACTAGGACATATTATTGATACTCAACCATCTTATGAAACTTTAAACGCTTTAAATAATCAAAATAACAATCCCTATTCTAACTATTTTAACTCTGGATAGAAAAATCACCCTAATTTTTGTTGGAATAATTATAACAATCCGGTGAATCCATCTAAAAATTTGAACAATCAAGAAAATCCTAATTTTTGACCTTATTATCCTCCAGGATTTAATTCCAATCATAACCCACAAGTTAAAGAAAAGAAGTTGATGATGGAAGAAGTGATGTTGAATATAGGAAATCAAATACAAAATTAAGGGGCTACTATTAGAAATATTGAAAATCAATTAGGACATATTGTTATGCACTTAGTAACAAACCTTCTGGAATTCTTCCGAGTACTGTGGAAGTTAATCCAAAAGATTAAATCAAAGAGCAAATTAAAGCTATACAATTACGAAGTGGAAAAGAATTTGAAACAAGGATCCAAAAAAGAAACTAAAGTTGATGAAGAAAATGAAGAAATGGAAAATGATCAACATGGAAATGAACAAACACAAGTTCCTTTAGAAAAACCATTACCTCCATTTCCTCAAAGTCTAAAGCAGAAAAATAAAGATAAACAATTTACAAAATTTTTGGAAATCCTTAAGAAATTAAAGATAAATATTCCTTTTGTTGAAGCTTTGGAAAAAATGCCAAGTTATGTGAAATTTATGAAGGGTATACTAAATAAGAAAAGGAAGTTTACAGATCATGAGACCGTTGCAATCAGTGAAGAGTGATGTGCGATTATTCAGGAAAAGCTTCCTAAAAAATTAAAAGATCCTGGTAATTTTACTATACCTTGTGCAATTGGTGAAATGTTTTATGGAAAAGTTTTATGTGATTTAGGAACGAGTATCAATCTTATGCCCTTATCAATCTTTAAACATTTAGATTTTGGAGAAAATACCATACTACTGTAACTCTTCAGTTAGTTGATCGATCAATAACTTATTCAAAAAGAGTTATAGAGGATGTATTAGTAAAAGTGGATAATTTTTTTTCCCTATAGACTTTATAGTATTGGATATGGAGGATGATAAAGAGATTCCTATTATTTTAGGAAGACCATTTCTTGCAACAGGAAGAGTTGTAATAGATGTGCAAAAAGGAGAATTAATAGTGAGAGTTAATGATCAAGAAGTAAAATTTAATATAGCAAAAGCTATGAAATTCTTCCAATAGAAAAAGATAATGAATGTTTAAGGATGGAAGTAGCTGATTATCTGAGAAATGAACAGTTTAAGAATGAGTGTGAAGATAAATTAAAGCAAGGAGAAATTTTTTAGAATGAAGATGAAATAAAAGGAGAAGATTTGGATTATATTCAGGGAAAATTTGAAACGTTAGACTTATTAAAAAATGATAGTAAAAATCTTATTCCTTCAAGTATTAAACCACATGAACTTGAATTAAAGATATTACCTGCCCATTTAAAGTTTGTATTTTTAGGAGAGTCATCTACATTGCTTGTTATTATATCTTCTGATTTAACTGAAATTCAAGAATTAAAGTTGATAGAAAAGTTAAACAAGTATGAAAAGGTTTTTGGATGGACTTTAGCAGATATTAAAGGAATTAGACCTTTAATTTGTATGCAAAGAATTTTATTAGATGAACAATATGAACATAAAACTGATCCTCAGAAAAATTAAACCCAATAATGAAAGAAGTTGTTAAAAAAATATTTTAAAATAGTTAGATACTAGAATTATATATACTATTTCAGATAGTGCTTTGGTAAGCTCAATTCACTGTGTTCCAAAGAAAGGAGAAGTGACTCTTGAAGAAAATGAGAAAAATAAATTAATACAAATAAGATAAGTTACTGGTTGGCGAATTTGCATTGACTATAGAAAATTAAATATGGCCACCAGAAAAGATCACTTTCCTTTACCCTTTCTAGACCAAATGTTGGATAAATTGGCTGGGAATAAACATTATTGCATTTTAGATGGATATATCGGTTATCATCAAATTCCAATTGCTCTAGAGGATCAAGAGAAAACAACATTTATAAGCCCATATGGAACATATGCTTTTCGTACCCGCAACATTTCAAAAATGCATGATGTCAATTTTTATCAATTTTATAAAATATCGAATGGAAGTGTTTATGGATGATTTTTCTGTATTTGGGACTTTTTTTGAGTTTTGTATTAATAATTTAGAAAAAGTTCTGGAAGTATGTGAAAAAGTCAACCTAGTATTAAATTGGGAAAAATGTCAATTTATGGTTGCAGGAGGTATTGTGCTTGGGCATAAAATTTTTGAAAAAAAGCATGGAGGTAGATCCTGTAAAAATCTAAGTTATAGAAAAATTACAACCACCTACTAATGTTAAAGTCTAGGACATGCTGGCTTTTACAGGCGCTACATAATTTTTTTTTCAAAAATAACTAAGCCACTATGCCAACTTTTAGAAAAAGATAAGAAATTTGATTTTGATGAGGAATGCATAAAAACATTTGAATTTTTAAAGAAAAAATTAGTCAATGCAAAATATAATAGTACCACATGACTGGGAAAAACCATTTGAAATAATGTGTGATGCTAATGAATATGCTATTTGGGTTGTATTAGGACAAAGGCACGAAAAAGTTTTTAAAGTTATATATTATGCTTGTAAGACTCTAAATGATGCTCAAATTAATTATACTACTACTGAAAGAGAGTTATTAGCTATTTTTTTATGCCTTTAATAAATTTAGACCTTATTTAATTGGAACTAAATGTATAGTGCATACAGATCATTCTGCTATTAAATACTTAATGCAAAAGAAGGAAGCTAAACCAAGATTAATTAGATGGATACTTCTATTACAAGAGTTTGATTTTACTGTGATTGATAGAAAGGGAAATGATAATCAAATAGCTGATCATTTGTCTAGGATAGAAATAAAAATATTAACTAATTTTGCAAATAAAATTTTAAAAAATTTCCCTGATGAAAAATTATATAGTATTGATGAAATGGATATACTGTGGTATGCTGATATAGTGATTTATATTGTAAGTGATATTTTACCACCTGATATGAAAAATCCATAATTATATAAATTTATATATGATTCAAAAGACTATTTTTGGGATGACCCATATTTATATAAACAATGTAAAGATCTAATTATTAGAAAATGTGTGCCTTATGAAGAAACTCAACAAATAATTAAAAGATGTCATGATTCTGAATTTAAAGGACATCTTGGAACAAATAGAACTGCATATAAGATTTTGGAAGATGGATTTTATTGGCCTACTTTTTTTAAAAATGTTAATGAATATATTAAAATGTGTGATAGATGTCAACGAGTAGAAAATATTTCTATAAGAAATGAAATACCTCTAAATTACACATTGGAAGTTAAAATTTTTTATGTATGGGGATTAGATTTTATGGGACCATTTATGCCTTCATTTGGAAACTTATATATATTACTTGTTGTTGATTATATGTCCAAATGAATTGAAGCTATTGATGTACCCAGATGTGATGCTCGAAGTGTTTTTAAATTTTTAAATAAAAATATTTTTACAAGATATGGAATGCCAAGAGTAATTATTACTGATGGAGAATCTCATTTTAGGAATAAGAAAATCAAAAATTTAATTAATAAATATGATATTATGCATAGATTCTCTACTTCTTATAATCCTTAAACTAGCAGTCTAGTAGAGATATCAAATCGTGAAATTAAACGTATTTTAGAAAAAGCTGTAAATCCTTATAATTTGGATTGGTATGATAGACTAGATACTACATTATGGGCATATAAAACTGCTTATAAGAGTCCTATAGGAATGACCTCATACAGACTAATATTTGGAAAAACATGACACTTACCAGTAAAATTAGAGCATAAAACATTTTGAGCTATTAAGAAATTTAAATTTAATTTAACACATGCTGGTGAGAAAAGATTATTGCAACTCAATGAACTTGAGGAAATAAGAAATGAAGCATATGATAATGCAAAGATCTATAAAAAATGAAAACATGGCATGATCGAAAGATTATTCAAAAGAAATTTAAACCTAGACAAAAAGTTCTATTATATAATACAAGATTGAGATTGTTTCCAGGAAAACTGAAATCCATATGGTTAAGATCATTTAAAGTAATTAAAGTCTATCATTATGGAACTGTTGTTATTAAATATTCTAACACTAGAAAGGTATTTAAAGTTAAAGGGCATCATCTGAAACATTATTATGAAGGGCACATACCTCAATTTAAAGAAGTTTTAACGTTAAGTCAACCCAACTAAACAGATGGTGTGTCGGGCTGACGACGTTAAACCAAGCGCTTTGTGGGAGGCAACCCATACATATATGTCTATGTATTATTTTTTTGTTTGATAAGTGTCTTATATATTAGTAGATAATAATCCTACATAATTGTATTTATTATAAATTTGAATGAAAAATGAAAGTCGCAAAATTTTGGCCACTAGCGCCGACGGTGCCCAAGAAAATGAACCTTAGTGCCAGCAACGCCAACTGGGAGCGCTGACGGCGTCGAGAGCGGTTTGATGGTTCAGACGACTTTTAGCGGACTTTAGCAGGTTTTCACTCTATAATAATCATCAGGAGGTGTTTTTAAAGTCCTAAAAACTTCCTAGGATGCTTAGAAACTTCCTATTTTAAGATTTCATGGCTTCCAATTCCAAAAATACTTCAAGGTATTGAGTTTTCAATAGAAGAAAGTTTATTAGTTTTGATGCGTGGAGAGATAGGATAAAGTTATTATGAAGAAGAGATTGATCAAGGAGAGAGGATTTATAAATCATGGATTGATCAATCCAAGTGCTCCGGCAAAGGCGATGAGAAGTTTTGTGTTACACTACCACTGCGATTGTTGTGCCTGTAGTAAAAGAGTTCTATGCAAATCTACATGGAATTACCCATGGAGTTGTCTTCATACGAGGTAAGGTTGTACCATTTACTCCTGCAAGGATTAATAAATTGTATATGATAGAAAATGTTTCAATCTGCCATTATATAAATTTCATTCCTACGCGAGAATTGATGCAAGATGTTTATAATTTTCTGATGGATGAAAGTGACATGTGGGAAGTACGAGATGAAGGATATATTAGTTTTCCTGCTTCATCACTTAATCCAATTTCAAAGCAGTGGCATTTCTTTATTTGTACAAAATTACTCTCCACTATGAAGATTAGTAGAGTCACCAAGGAAAGTGCTATTTTAAACTACTGTATTCAAATGGAAAAACCTATTAATATAGGATCAATTATATTTAAATTTATAATGGGTATCATTACGAATGGGCCAATTTATGGACTTGGGCATCCTTCTACAATTTTTCTGATTTGCAGTCAATTCCAAGTGCCATATGAAAGTTGGGAAAAAGTTTTACTACCATGGGATCCCATGATCCCTATTGATGATCAGTATGTTGGTAATGGAAATGAAGCACTAAATGCTATTATTGATCATTCTTCACATGCTTTAACTCTATTAATACCACCAATAGTAGGAAGCTCGCTTGTTTGAAGAAGAAATTGAAGAAAATTGAAAGGGAACTTCAAAGTATTATGAATGCAGTGGGAGATTTTAAGTACCTTTTTTATCATATTGATTGGAGAATGAAAGGAAATTTTGATCATAGTGGAACTTTTAAAGCAGGTTTAGTTCAGATGTTTAAAGAAAATGAGTGGATCGAAGAAAATTTGACAGATCAATTCCCGTACTAATCCTTATACAACCTATATGTTCATTACCAATCCATGGGAGATATTAGAGGAGGTGAAAGCACTAAAGATGAAGCGGAATGACTGAAGACTTTGGATTCTCTACTTGCTTAAGAATATTTATGTATTTGATGTAATTGTGTGGATTTAATTTGATTTGGTTTGGTTTGTTTTTGCTTTAGAATTTTAAACTTTGATTATGTGTATAGTTTTGTGTCAGCGTTTAGTGTTGTGGCTTGATTTTGATGATGCTTTGTAATTAGTTTACTTAATAGGTGTGAATGTGTGATTTGTGAAATGTGTTTGTAAAAAGTGTATTTTCATATATAAAAGTTAGTTTGTTGTTGTTTGTGAAAATGATTATTTATGAATTTTTATTTTTGAATTATTGTTAGATAAAAATTTGTGTTTAAAAATATTAAAAAAAACTTTGGAGTAATTTAAAAGGAAATTGAAATTTTGAAAAAATCAAAANCTCTACTTGCTTAAGAATATTTATGTATTTGATGTAATTGTGTGGATTTAATTTGATTTGGTTTGGTTTGTTTTTGCTTTAGAATTTTAAACTTTGATTATGTGTATAGTTTTGTGTCAGCGTTTAGTGTTGTGGCTTGATTTTGATGATGCTTTGTAATTAGTTTACTTAATAGGTGTGAATGTGTGATTTGTGAAATGTGTTTGTAAAAAGTGTATTTTCATATATAAAAGTTAGTTTGTTGTTGTTTGTGAAAATGATTATTTATGAATTTTTATTTTTGAATTATTGTTAGATAAAAATTTGTGTTTAAAAATATTAAAAAAAACTTTGGAGTAATTTAAAAGGAAATTGAAATTTTGAAAAAATCAAAAATTGTGAATTTCGGGCCTTCAGCGCCGACGGCGCTGGCATGGGCGCCAACGGTGCCTTCGACCCGAGAGCAGTAATAACCCCTTTAATTTGTTATTTTCACCGCAAAATCTCCATTTTTATCACTAAAGTCACCTTCAACCTTAGGTTTTCACACCTAGAGCTTGATTTCAAGCGGATTTGAGGCGATTTAGAGGCAAAGGAACTTTGGATTTCGTTTTCTCTAGGTAAGAGCCACACTTTAAAGTAAAACTTTTTTATGTTCGCGAAAGATTTTTCTCACGTTGCCTAGATCCGAAAGTTTTGGTTTTTTTAGAGACTTTGAGAAAATGCTTTGGTGAAAAATTTTTACTTAGTGAATTTAAGTTTAAAGTGCTTTACATTTTGATTTTCGGAATATTGGAATTTATTCAGATTTTTATCAATTTTTTTCTAGATTTTCTATGGCACCTAGATCAAGCAAAAGAAAAATAGAATATAACGAGCAAAAGTTTGTTAGCTTTAAAGATAGTGCTTGATTTCATAATCTTTGAGAAAATTAAAAAGTGATTCTGGATTATGGTTTCAAAAATCCAGGAGGAGAAGTTGAACGATTGATTATCGCTTCGCAGTGGGAAAACTTCTGTTATTTTACTGCTGTGCGATAGCTGGGATAGTTATGAAATTTTATGCAAACTTTTCAGAGGCTTCTGATGATTTTGTTTTTGTTTGAGGAAAAAGAGTGGAGTTTACTCGAAGAAAAATAAATGAGTTTTATCAGTTAGAAGATGTTTTTAGATGGCAGTATCATTCATTCTCTGTCACAAATGAGGCCTTTAAATAAGGTTATTTCTTTTCTAACTAGTGAGAAAGGGGCTTGCAAAGTAAAGAATGGAGTTAAATTCAACTTTCCCCTTTCTATGTTAAATGTAGTATCTAAATTCTGACATTATCTTATTTCTGGGAGGATGATTCCAACAAACCATCATAGTGAAGTGACCAAGGATAGAGCCATCCTGAACTACTGTATTCAGCAAGTGATGGATATAAATGTAGGATCTATCATTTATATGAACACTCAATCTATTGCTCTGGGAGAGACCACTAGTGGATTGACACACCTTGCTCTCATTTATACACTTTATGAGCATGCAGGAGTTGAATTCACACCTGAGGAGGAGAAGATTGAGCCTCAGAGACCGATTGGAACTAAGACTTATGAGCCCCATGTTGATTGGAGATCTGAAAGTAAGGCCAAGGATATTCCTTCTACTTCTAGAACCTCTACTTTTGGTGAGCCTACTTCAAGTGACCCTAATAACAGGGAGTTATTAGACCAGATGATGATTCAGCAGGGAGATATTTTGAGGATGGATCATAGGATGCATAACATGAAGGTCAGAAATGCTCATACAGATAATCTGATTCGCCAGGAGTTTGAATATGATGTTGCTTATGATGATGCTTTAGTGAAATACCTAAGGGGTGGTCATATAGTTCAGTTCTCTATTCACCTTATTTATACTCTATATCATCAGCATAAGTTAGATGTTAATGATGAAAAAAATGATGACTGGTGATCTTTTTGTTTGTTTGTTTTTTTGTGTTGTACTTTGTGATTGAATTGTTTGTTTTGTGATATTGTTGAGACTATGTTGTTATGTTGTAATGTGAAACTGTAAAGTGTAAAACAGTTTTCATTTTTAGAATTTAATTTAATTCTGTTATTAGTTTCAGCACTTTGTTATATGTATTGTATTTAACTCTTTCTCAGAAAATTTTATATATATTATGTACAATTTAATGTTTCAAGCCTTGTAGCTTTTCATATCAGCACCTGTAGTATTTCAGACTTTATTTGTAAAAATCATAATCTTCAACAGATATGAATTTTCTTTATGTATTTAATGCTTTCTTTCACCCTTTTATTTTTAAAGTTCTTCATGTAAATCTCTTAAAAAAAATTTAAGTTTGGGGAGAGAAAAATTATTTTTAAAAAAGAAAAGAGAGAACTTAATTATATTTTTCCTTGCTTAACTATAGTTTCAAAAATTTTAAATTTAACATGACCTTTGGTATTAGGGTTTAACTTTGGATAACTATATTTATGTTTCTAAATATATGTAAATTTAAGTAAAAATTTTTCAATAATAAAAGTTAATTCTAGATACTAAGATATTTGGTAAAATAGAATAAGACTATGTTTTTCAATTTTAAGTAAAAGAATTTGTATTTTTGAAGTATTTAAAATCTTAAAAGATTTATGTAAAAAGAAAAGAATTAAATTTTATGTAATTTTTAAGTTAATATAAATTTGTTAAGTGGAGAAATGTAAAAAAATTTTAACTTTAAGAAGAGGATAGTGAAGTTCAAAATCATTAAAGGCTATCCAGATATAATGATCCTCACATATATTAAAAAAAAAGAAGAAAGAAAAGAAAAAGGGTATTAAAAATGATCCTGAAAACTAAAAGAAAAAAGAAAAAAAGTGGGAGAAGCTTGAGGAGCTGCCTAATTAAAAATTGGCTTCACTTGAATCAACTTAAAGAAAAAGACTTGGACACATTTTCTAAACTTTTTATTTGAGTATTAGTTCAATGATTAATAAAGTAATATGAAGTTCTTTTTCATATGAACTTTCTAAGTGACTTTAATATGACAAATTGCAATTTTTCTTGAAAGGAATAGAGGATCACAAATCTTAGACTTAATTACTGAATATCCTAGCACCTTTAGTATTAACTGGAGTTGTTTTGAATTTTTCTTAAGTTATACTATTATGTTTGGAGAACTTAAATATAGAAGTCTAGAAGTTAAATTCTTTACCATAAGTCATATTTTTATGTAGTAGAGGAGTTACTTGAGGACAAGTAACATGTAAGTTTGGGGTTTTTGAATACACCAAAAATATATGCATTTTTAGACACATATTTTATACTTATTTTTTGTGATATTGCACCTTAATGGAAAGTATTTTGATGTTTTCTTGCAGATTGTTGATTTTTTAGGACTTAAAGCAAAAATTAAGCAAAAAAGGATAAAATTTGGAGTCAAAAAGATGCTTTTAAAGAAGTACTCAGCGTCAATCGCTCCAAGGTCAGTGCCGACGATGCAGAACAACAGAACAACTGAAATTTTTACTCAGCGCCGACGGCGCCAGACTAGCACCGACGGCGGCAAAGGCAGTTCAGCTCCCATTTCTAGAATTTTTAATGTATTTGGATGATTTTTTAAAAGTTTTTGGAGTCACCTCTTAGAGAACCGACCTTGGGCTTTATTTGGGGCTGAAATTCGTCACGAAATAGACTCCTTTTCGCTCCAAAATGTTCCACCACTCTCAATTTTCACCATTCTTCATAACCCATCTTCATTCCACCAGCATATTGGAGTCCATTAGTGATTTTTCTTTTATAGTTTAGAGTTTGTGTGGTGATATTTAGTGTAAAACTTTTTGTAAGAGTGTTGGAGAAGGAGAAAAGTAAGAGATCTTCTTCCTGCATTTCTAAGGAAAGGCTACAAGAGATTTGCTTTGAGAAAGAGTTTCAGATAAGTTTTGTTTGCTTATTATTATTGTATGAATTTTTTTTATATATGAAATTTGTGTTTTGTTGTGTCTTTCTCATGAAGTTGAGTAGTTCACTCTATTTTTCTCCCTATTCTGAGATATGATGAAATGAAGAGATAATATGATGTGCCAATATTAAAATATAAAATAAATTGTGATGATTTTTCAACTCCAAACTTAATTTACATTTTGATCTGGCCAATGGAATTGTTAAAATATGTTGTGAAACCTATGATCTAGGAAATGGAATATGAGTTCTACAACTGAGTGAGGATCACATTTGATTTCATGGAAGAGAAATTTGTTCATGGAATTAAGTGCAAATAAATAGGGAAATATTCTTTGTTAGGTGTAGAATTGGAGAATCTTTAGGGTGACAGACTAAAATACCCAATTTAGTCTTAATGTTTAAAAACTAAAGCAAGAGTTAGCCTTCAGGTGAAGGGAAGTGGGAGCTCTAGAGTAGGAGTCGGTATCCTCGTAGCCTAGCCACGGATTTAGGGACTAAACCTAGGATTAGCCAATGATTTTCTATGCATTGTATCAGGGTAGAGAATTATAATTGCTCCTATTTGGCATAATACATATTATAAACATTTATCTCATCTCATTTCACCAAAACCTCATTATAGTGGGAATGATGTTTTTTCACATAAGAAATCTTCATTACATAAACATAGTTAGTAGATTATTATTTACTTTTTAAACTTTTCATCTGTGTTTTATTAATAGTTAAGTACTTTAGTTTTGATAACATCTCAACATTTGAAATTAATGACAGTGATTTCGTTTCATTTTCTGTAAATTTCCTAGTAAAACTTATCATTGTCAATTTACACATTCCCTGTGGGATCGATATTTGGGGCTTAAATAGAAAGTCATTTATTACTTGATAACGATACGTATACTTGCATAAAATCTCATTATTAATTGCCTATAATTATATATATTTTACACAACTTACTTTTCATAAAATGATCAAGTTTTTGACGTTGTAGTGGTGTTAACTTCATAAATCCTTACAAAAAAAAATCAGGATCATCTACACCAACTCGTAAGTTGCTCCTATCCAATATCCTACACACTCCACACATCTCAAATAATTTCATCTCAATCTCTCAATTAGCTCTTGTCAATAATTGTACTATTCTTTTTTTTTTCTTCAGTTATCAAATCAAGGATTGGACTATTCAACAACTTCTCCAAGGACCATGTCAGAATGGACTATACCTAACTCAACCACCTCCTCCCAAGCAAGCAATGATCTCCACCTCCACAATCACTGAATTTTGGCACAAAAAACTAAGCCACACCAACATCAACATTCTTCTGCTTATTTTAAAACCATACCATACTCTATGTATTCCCAAGCAATTCTCTACTTGAAATTCTTGCATTCTAGCTAAACACAACAAACTTAGTTTTTCTATTTCAAGTAATCATCAAAGCAAGCTATTGGAAGTTATCCATTCTGATGTATGGAGACCTTCCCCAAATATCTCTATTCAGTAATAGAAACTCTATGTTTTGTTTATTGATGATGCCACTCATAATACTTGGTTGTACCTAATGATCCACAAATCTGAAACTATTCAATATTTCATTAAATTCAAACAACAAGTGGAACAATAATTCAATGCTTAATAAAATACTTCCACTCTAACAATGGTGAGGAATATACAAGCTAGCAATTTCAAGACCTACTAAACTCCACCAACATTATACATCAATTTTCATTCCTCTATAACCTTGAACAGAAAAGGCACCCCAAACATAAACACAACTACATACTTGAAACCACCAGAACAATCTTTGTCGATTCCAATTTCCCACAGTCCTACAGGCTCAACACAATACTCACAATAACCTACCTAATAAGAATATTTCCCTCTCCCAACACATTTAATACATCACCTTATCAACTACTGCACAGTCACTCACCCAACTATTCACTCCTCCATGCCTTCGGTTGTGCATGCTTCCAACAAGCCCGACCCAAAAGCAACACAATGCATATTCATTGGTTACCTCGACAATACCTATGGATACAAATTTCTTAACCTTGAAAGCGACAAGATAATCATATTACAACATATCTGCTTCCAAAAAACCTCCTTACCATATAAATCATAAATCATTCACCCCCTACACCACTGACACCTCCCATCACTCAACCACTCCTATCACTTCCCACCA
>NEWO01002465.1:0-24876 GCA_003013225.1 Phalaenopsis aphrodite
TTTCATCTAAACTATGAAAATTATGGGGTCAGTTTGACTCCATATTTTTCAAAATTAAATTTTTTAACGTCCTTCTGAAGCGGGCAACGAGATTTCAATTTCGATGACCGACAGCTTCTTACGGGCAAACCCCACACCAAAAATAGTGCCGACAGGGCATTTTATATGAAGCAAGAAAGTAAGGTTTTGGTAGTTTTCCTAACCCGATGTCATATCTTAGTGAGTCCCTAGGAGTATAGTTAAGGATGATTTTGTTAAGCAAAGCACATTAAGTTTAGTAGACCTCTGAGGTATCCAACAGGTTAGGATGAAGAAGCAGATCCATGCTTCCTTCTCACTACCTGATCAAAGAGAATTTTCTAACTTGACCAAGGTGAAGCCTAACTAGTTTAAATTTTTACTAGAGGTAGACCTAGACTAGAGAGCCATTTGGACAAAATTTCATGATTTTCTAAATTTTATTTGAATTATTAGAATTATTTTAATTTCTATGGTATTTATTAAATATAAAATATTTTAAATGGGGAAAATTAAGTCTTGCATTTTTGAAAAATCTCCTTAAGGTCAAAAAACCTAAAGAAGTAAATTTTATAATTTTCTTGTTTTTCTTTGATTTATTGAAATTATTTTATTGGAAATCCATTTTTTTAGCCTTTTAAAAATTTTTTTAAGCTTCAAATTACAATATTAAAGAAGTCGAAAGTGATGGATAAGAAGAATGAACCAAATTATTGCCCATACCACCGGTTGCTCAGGCACAAAATAGAAAAATGCTTCATCTTTAAAGACTGACTCGAGAGGAACCTTAAAGAAGAGAACATAACAATCTTGAAGGAGTATTTGAGAGAACCCGAAAAAGGTTCCATAAACATGATATCGGCTGAGCCAATCTCCCCAATTGATTCGTATATTGGAACAGATGGATGGAGTACAACATGGGATGAACCCAAGAAAGTCCTTAATCACATACAAGATTCATCCAAACAAGCTTCAACGAATACCAAAGAAGAATGCAATGAGGTCTGGAGCAGATCATCCAATAAGATTCTGAACAAGATCCAATCTGCATCAAAACAAGCCTCCATTCAGAGTCCGCAACATACCAAGCCCGAGGTAAAGGTTTCATCATGAGATCTATCATCGTCAAGGAAAAAGAAGAAGAAGAAAAGTGACACCACAAAGATTGATAGCACGGGGGGTAGCATAGGAGCTGCCTCTACTAGATTTGTTGTCTTGAATTTGGGGAAGAAAATCTTCGAACCCTCTGACTTTGTATGATTATCATTTTGTCCCTCTGGGGTCTTATGAATATAATGATTGTAATTTTGACTACGTTTTAATTTTTTCCGATGATAACGTAACTGATTATGACCAATCTAGCTTCGATCTCAATCCCAAAGATGATCCTCAAATCGTACTGGAGTCCGATGAACTTGTTGTCAAGTCCAAAAAAGACATTAATAATATCACTTATGACAGCACTGATAACGAGGAGCAAATTCTCGAGCATCATGGTACATCGTTTGCCATCAACTTAGATCTTTTTGACGAAGATGAAGGACATCGGAAGATTCAATAGTGATATCTCAAGAAGAAGAAATCAGAGAAGCTAACTTAAGGAGCGAAAAAGTGTTACCACCAAGAATAACTCCAACAGATAAAGAAAAATTCATAATGACTCGAGAAGAGTTACCCCCACCTCTGTCAGTAGAAGAACCACATAATCAAGACAAATTTTGAGGATCATACAAAGTAGACTACAACGTGTTAGCTCATCTTAGGAAGTTTTCGGCCTGATTAAGCATCTACGATGCTCTGATCCTGTGAAAGGCGATGAGAGAGTCTCTGGTTATAGCTTTGCTTGACCCAGAAATTTTCCTAGCTAAGTTGTCTAGGACATCCTCATATGAAGTTTGCTCGTTGAAAGAACAGTCAAGGGTAACCTTCTCAGATGAGGACTTGCTGCTCGGTACCGCCAACCACAATCGTCTACTCAACATGTCCGTCAACATCGGTAGATTTGTGTTGTCCAGAGTTTTTGTGGATCTTGGAGAATCTCTTAACTTGATGAGCCTACAGACATTGGCCTTTTTGGATAATAAGGCTCGAGATCTTACGACCGATAAGAAGATGTTAAGAGGATTCAACCAAAACGGAGAAAGAGCCCTCAGATACATTACATTACTTATGAAGGTTGGAGAACTCGTGACGACCGCTAAATTTCATATCATAGACGCCAAAACCTCTTTTAACACTCTATTAGGTCGACCGTGGATTCATGAGCAACTTATGGTTCCATCATCTCTACACCAGTACATCAAATACCGCAAAGATGGTCAAGAAAATTGCATCAAGGGAGACTCACAACCATTTTCAGTGCATGAAGTTGGTATCCATGAAGATGGTGCCTACTACGCGCCTCCAAAAGAAATCTGTCTTCTCTCATGAAGTTATCACAAATAAAGATGAAGATTCAGAAAAATCACAAAAAAGAGGCTATTCAACTCCGCTTCAGCAATCTTACACCACTCCATTACAACGAGATGGTGAAAGGCCTTTCAGTTCGCGCACCCGAGGTCAAGGCCGGGGACGTAGACGAGGAAGAATCAATTTAATTTTTGAACAAACTATGCCAACAACCAACATTGGTGAGGAAGATAGTTCTAAAGATGAGATAATGATGACAGGACGGAAGAGACCTCAGTACGAGATAGCCCTAAAAGACACAAAAAATAATGAATATGAAACAATCTATGATTGGATAAACGACTATGTGAATGCTACGACCCTCACTCCCTCAAAAGGTTGAGAGTTTAGAGGTCAAGGAAGTCCGTAGTGTTGGTCAAAAACCAATCAAATTTTACCGTGCTTCTACCTCTACTGAGCTTGAAAAAGATGTAAATTTGAATGTTTATTCTAGTGAGTTAATGGAATTGTCTTTTAGTTACTTCTCACCTTGTGTTCAAAAGCTAATTCAATAGGGACACTTACCAAAACAAATGCCAAAAGATAATTTTCAACTTTTTGAAAAATTATGGAATGCTAAGAGTTGAACTCTAAATTCAAATAGGGGTCTCAGATTTGATACAATCGGACCGGTCGATGATTCTGAATTTTGCATGGTTGTTACTGGTGAATCAGAAGAAGATTGCCTCAATAAAGATGATGACACTATTCATCAACCGACAGAAGATGCTCCGCCAGAATCTGAGGAAGAAATTAAATCTACTATTGATGAATTGAAAGAGATTAACCTCGGGACTGAAGAATTACCCCGACCTACATTTATAAGTTCTCTACTTAATGACGAGAAATCTGCAAAATTGATCAAACTATTAACAGAATTCATAGATTGCTTTGCATGGAGCTGCGATGAAATTTCAGGACTATCAGCAGAGGTTGCGGTCCATAAACTTGGGGTGGATAAGAGTATAACCCTAGTAGAACAAGCTCCCAAGAGAATGTGCCTCGAAATAGAACAACAAGGCATCGCTGAGGTAAAGAAATTAATAGACACCAACTTTGTAAAAGGAGAATAATACCCCACGTGGTTAGCTAACATTGTACCTATTAAAAAGAAAAACGAACATATTTGTGTTTGTGTCGACTTCAGAGATTTGAACAAGGTATGTCCAAAAGACGAGTTTCCACTAACCATACCGAAGATGATGGTGGATATCGATTCAATACATGAAATTTTCTCCTTCATGGACGGATTGTTGGGATACAACCAAATCAAAATGGCTCTCGAGGATGCAGCACTTACAACCTTCAGAACATCGATTGAAATTTTCTGGTACACAGTGGTGTCGTTCAGCCTAAAGAATGCTGGAGCAACATATCAGCGTACAATGACGAAGATTTTTGACAACCACATTCACAACCAAGTAGAATGCTATGTGGATGATTTGGTCATTAAAAGTAAATGAAAAATAGACCATTTGTATAATTTGAGGATAGTGTTTGAACGGTTACGACGATATGACGTTAAAATGAATCCCTTAATGTGCACGTTCAACATTACTTCTGGAAAATTTTTAAGATTTGTTGTCTGTCATCGGGGAATCGAGATCGACCCGGATAAGATTAAAGCTATCTTGGAAATGCCTCCCTCTAAAACCTTGAAACTACTACGTTCTTTCTAAGGGAAGTTGGCATATCTGAGACGCTTTATTTCTAATTTCTCAGGTAGGTGTCAGCCTTTCTCGGCATTAATTAAAAAGGATGCCAAATTTATTTGGGAAGAAAAATGCCAGCTGGCCTTTGAGGACATTAAACAATGTTTAATGACACCTCCTGTCTTGGCATCCCCTATTCTAGGGAAAACATTGATACTTTATACCGTGACTTCAGATGACTCTCTCAGGGCCCTCTTAGCTCAATTCAATGATGAGGGTAAAGAAAAAGCGCTCTACTACTTGAGTCGTCACCTAATATCGAGAGAGTTAAGGTATCCATCTATTGAGAAGCATTGTCTAGCATTAATTTTCGCCGCCCAAAAGCTTAAACATTACAAGCTTTCTCATAAGGTTACCCTAATCTCGAAAGTTAATCCATTGCAATATCTGATGACCCAACCAACGCTCTCCGGACATTTAGCATGATGTTCAATGATCATTTTGCAATTTGATATAACTTTTGTTCCCCTCCGTGCTATCAAGGGATAAATACTAGCAGACTTTCTCGTTGCACACTCACTGCCAGCTGGGTCCTCTCTCAATGATGAGTTACTAGACGAGCAAATAGTACAAATGGAATTATCCAGTGCACAACACTGGGAGATGTACTTTGATGGCGCTTCGTCAGCCAGAAAAGGCAAAGGATCAGACATTGTTATACCAGGCAAAGCAGGGATTGGTTTAATCTTTATCACGCCAGATAAGGGTATGATGAGGTTCTCATACCACTTGACAGAGTCGTACACCAACAATGAAGCAGAGTATGAAGCCTTAATCACTGGATTGGAAATGGCAATCTCAATGGATATAACAAACATTGTGATTTATGGCGACTCTCAACTCGTCATCCAGCAAGTTGTCGGACAATAAAAAATTTCGAAACCAAGATTAGAAGAATACCATCGGTACACGATGAAACTCCTAGAGAAGATTCCAGATGTAAATTTCTATCGGATTCCTAGGTGACTAATGCCCATACCGAGGCATTAGCAAAACTTGCTAAGGAAATTTCGTGTCCCCCAGAGGGTTCCATTAAAGTCACAGTGCAAGGAAGACAAATCTTGTCTCTGATCAACTTCAAAACTCTACACAAGTAGGAAAAGGAAGAAACAATAAATACAATTGCAGACATCAATGAAGATTGGCACAAGTCATTAATAGAATATTTGCATACTGGAAAGCTGCTAGAAGATAAGTCTGAGGCGCACCACATCACAAGAAGGGCTATGTCTTACGCCCTGATGGGAAACGTTCTCTACAGAAGATCATTCGACCAAATGTGGCTACGGTGTTTGAGCAGAGCAGAAGCACAAAATATTATCAAAGAGGTACACGCTGGATTGTGTGGCGCTCACTAGTCGGGGTCAAAAATAAAAATGAAGATCAAAAGACTCAGATATTGTTGGTCAGCAATGATTTCTGATTGCATGGATACAGTCAGAAGATGTCACCAATGCCAAGTGCATAGGGTGGTCTTACACGAGACTCCAAATATGCTACACCCTACTATTGCTTTGTGTCCATTTGAGTGTTGAGACACGGATATAATAGGTCCGATAGACCCTCCATCTTTTACAGGACACATGTTTATACTTGTCACTACAGATTACTTCTCCAAATGAGCAGAGGCAATACCATTATGTGAGCTTATGACACAGCATGTCCTTCATTTTTTTAAAAGCCAAATAGTCTACCATTTCAGAGTACCGCAAAGAATAATTTCTGATAATAGGACAGCTTTCAGAAGTACAAAGATCAACAATTTTGTCAAAAGACATGAGATAGATTGAAGATACTCTACGATTTACCATCCCAGAGCAAATGGTCTGGCTGAGGCTTTCAACAAAAAACTGGTACATATTTTGAAGAAAACACTGGATGAAAATAAAAGGGATTGACACAACAAACTATTAGAAGCCTTGTGGGCCTACCAGATGACTTTCAGGACTCCCATTTAGTGTACACCATATATGCTGGTGTTTGGCCAAGGTTGTGCTACCGTTAGAAATCCAGACACCAACGCTCAGAGTCACTATTGCCAACCAACTCATAACGAAAGAAAGCACAAAACTTAGACTTGAAGAACTGGAAAGTCTCAAGGGAAAATGACTTGAAGCACAACAACATTTGGAGCTTTACCAGGCAAAGATGGTACAAGCTCATGACAAATTGGTCCGCTAACCGCGACTTTATATATGCTTCAAAATATAAGTATTTAGTACTGGTGCTAAGAGATTTAATTCCTCGGCAATTGTTCCAAAACTTAATAACAGTTATAGATTCGATAAAGATGGATTTATAAAATATTCAATAATTGTAAAGTCACACTTATCAACGCAAGTATACGTATCGCTCAAGTAATATAGGGCTCTAATGGAGTCCTAGATATCGATCCCATAGGGAATAATATTAGACTACGAACTATGATTTTAAAAAAGTAATACTTTAATCGCAACAATGGAATTCAATTTGCTTATCTGACACTAATAGGCAATTGAAATAAATATGAATTTTTAAGAACTATTAACTAACTAATTATACTAATGATGGCTCTAATGTGATATTCAATATATAAGAAAGCATCATTCTCCTTCTCAAGAAATTATAGTGAATGAATAAAGCGAATCAGTTAAATTTGTATTGTTCCAAATAGGAGCATACATATTCTTTACCCTTTGGTCAAGGCATAAAGAACATTGATTAATCCTACGCTTGTTTACTGAATCTGCGCTAGGCTGGGAGGATACCAGCTCCCACTTTCCCCTCGCCTGAGGGCTAACATCTACACTTCAGTACCCAAACGATAGGACCAAATTGGGGATTTTAGTCTGTCACTCTAAAATCTCCAATTCTACGCTTGATAATATTATTTCCCTATTTATTTGCACCCAACTTCCAAGGGCTTTGACATCCCTAAATCTTGGATGTAATCTTCACTTTAGATGTAAAACTCAACGTATTTTAACAAATCAATTGGCCAGATTAAAAGTAAATTAAGATCAAAGTGAAAAGATCATCACAATTTCTTTAACATTTTCATGGCTTCACCAATTCAATTTACCATTTCATAAATCTCAAGACAAGGAGAAAGACAGAGAAAACTACTCAGATCTCATGGTGATAACACAACAAAACTCGGAATTCATATATAAAAGTAAAGTCATACAAACTACAACAATTAAATAAACTTATCTATAATTTCTCCCGAAGAAAACTCCTCAAAGTTCCTCTTAATCTCTTCCTTTCTTTACAGCAAACAGAATTTCTCTTCGAAGCGGAAAGGTGGAAGAAATCTCTCACTTTTCCTCCACTCTTACAATTTCTCAAAGAATTCCTCACAAATTAGACACTCTACTAAACTCTCTACACACTAATGGAACCTTTCTAACCTCTAGGGCCTCTCTAATTTTTGGGCAAAATCTTCTTTTAAATTTGTGGATGAGCTTTCCCAAGAGCTGCCTAAGCACCCCTCTAAAATTCATCCTCATCCAAAGCCTGGTTGGACATAACCGCCGATCTCGCCGTCAGCAGCCTTGAGGTTGTCGTTGTTGGGTCTTCTAAGTGAATTAATTCTGGCGTCTCGGGAAAATCTCACCATCGGCACTGTTGGGCTTACCGTTGGCGCCCTAGTTCAATTCTTCACATTTTGGTCCTTTTCGCTCCAAATTCGCTCTTTTTTGCATCTTTTTGCTCCAATGACCGTAATTCATCATTCTTGCAACAAAACATCAAAAATACCTTTCTTTAAAGTTCAATATCATAAAAAACAGTATAAAATAGGTATAAAAATCTCAACATATTTTCCTTTGGTCAAAATCCCCCAAACTTAACTATTACTTATCCTCAAGTAATTTTAGTGCTACATAAAATTTATGATCTAATGTAGTAAAGTTTTAATTCATAAATACTATAAGTTTGATTTATATAAATACCATAGTTAGATTTTCAGAAAAAATTCAAGTAATTAAATTAACTCTGTAGCTACAAGATTATCTAGTCATCGAGTTTAAGAGTTCTAGTCTTCTATTCATTTCAAGAATGATTATTTGTTGCAATATTAAGTCACTTAGAATATTCAAATGATAGGAACTTCGTGGGAACACTACTAGTAAAAGATCTAATCGATAAATATAAGTTCAGGAATGCATTTAGGTTTTCCCTTTAGGTAGGTCGAGTGAAGCTAATTTTTTATTAGGCATATCCTCAAGCTTTTCCTCACTTCCATAATAATTTTTTCTTTCTTTTCTCTTTTTCATTTGGATTGCTTTCAATCCTATATATATATTTTTTATTTTCAGGGATTGTTGTCAATCCTTTCTTTTTCCTTTTTTCAAGTGAGGATTACTATATCTGGATAGCCTTTAATGATTTTGAACATCACCTTTCTTTCCCTAAATTTGAAACTCAAAGCATTCCTTTACCTTATAAATATTTCATAATTTTTACATGATTGAGCTCCAATCTTTTCTTCTCAAATGAATTTCCAGTTTCTTAATACTTCAAAATATATTTTCATTTATTTTAAATAGTTAACTATAGTCTTATTCTCTTATATTAAAATATCTTAAGTTACAAAATCAATTTTCATTACTAAAATATTTCTTTAAATCTACCAAAATATTGAAATAGCTACAAAATATAGTTACCTAAATTAAATTCACTACATAAAATAATATAAATAATTTTTGAAAATAACTAAATAGAGGACATGAAATAGTTAATCTTTTTATTCCCTCCCCAAAACTTAAATTTTTCAATATAAAATGATACAGGTGGAAAGAAAAATACTAAATATAAAAAATACCTTAGTATTTTAGGCATTTTCATCATTCTGAATTTTTTGTAGTCCTTCACCAAATTTCTATTTCACCTGGTCTGTAATATTCAGAGCTTTCTACAAATATAAATCGTTAGAGAAATTTATGGGTAATGAAATTTTGAAATAAGTATAAAAACATAATATTAAAGTAGCACAATATTTCCTAACATAACCACAATACTAAACAAAACAATTTCAATTAAAATGCTAAATATAAATCACTTTACATTACAAAATACTACTCAACATCTATTTTACCACACATGCAAATTCAACAACCACACTAACTTTAGACCAAAAATTAAAAAACATCCAAGTACAACATGATAAAAAAAATGAAAGTCCAAATACACACAAACATCCATTTCTATTACAAAAGATTACAAAAATAAAATTACAAGTACATGTACATCAATTACATTCAAATATCAAAATCCCAAACTATGTCTTCATCTCCTTGATCAGCAAATGGATTGGGCTGTTACTGAGTATATCAGGGGCACTCATGGAAGGTAACATCAGACTGACCTCTGTAGTGTCGGGCCTGAGCTTCGTAGTAAGCTATCTCAAAATTTGAATGCCATTGAAGTTAGTCACTATCATAATCATGTCGACATTCTAAACCTCCAATCCTTTCATTTATTAACTCTATGCTCTTCCGCTACAAGATCAACTCATTCATCAAATCAGTCAAAGTAGGGGAACTAGAAGTTGGAAGGTCATAACTTGTAGAGGGGACATCTCTACTAGTATAAGGTTCTTGACTCCTAATTCCAGTTCTCCATTTCTCATGGGATTCATAAGTTTTCAAATTAGCTTTACTAATGGGTTTCATAGGGTGAACCCATTCCTCATCTCCTCCAGCTTCCACTCTATAAAGTTGGCAAAGTGCATAAATAACACCAGGATGTTATAGACCTCCACTTGTTTCACTCCTTGCCGTGGTCAATATATTCTTATAAATAATTCTCCCCACACTTATAGTTCTATTGTTCTGAATAAAGAAATTCAGAATAGCTCTATCTCTATTTACCTCACTATGGTGATAAGTCGATAACATAGTAGATGAAATAAAATAGTGCCACGCCTTAGAGGTGATATTCAACTTGGAAGTAGAAAAATTTACCCGTTCTCATTGCTTAATCTTCCATGTACCTTTCCCATCAATGAGAAAGTGGATCACATCATTTAAGTGGCCTTCCATAATATTGAAGGATTCATAATGGCAGCTATAAGAGTCTGGGACTTCGTAGAAGGTGTTAATGCCAGCGGCATTAAATTCAACAGGAAATCCACGCACTTGAATGATTCCATCTTCAGAGTAGAATACATTGGCATAGAATTCCTTAACAATATTTGTAGCAGCCTTATTGGTGGTGTAACAAAAGTTTTCTCACCTCCGCACGGTAATAACTCGTTCAATTTCTCCTCCCAGACTTTCAAAAACTCGATCTTGTATACACTTCTTTCCTTCAAATACGAAAGTAAATCTTGATTGAACCTTCACATTAACGAAGCGAGACTCATCAAACTCAATTCTTCTCTCTTGACATGGAGCCATTTTAATCTAATCATAATTATAGAAAAATTCCAAAATATACTTCAAATATTCAAATAATGGCTTCCAAATGTAATTCTAAGAGTTCAGCACTGAGTTCCATGAATTTCTTCCCAATATTTTCTTCACATTCTCAAATTTTTTGGATCTCCTCAATGTGGAAGAAAGTCATTGTGAAAATAAAATATTGTTAGTTTGGAGTGAAGTTGTTACCTAGAGATGAACAAATTCGGTGTCAAAAATCCTTGAAATTGCCTCCTAATCCATGATCTCTCAAGCCCTAGGTTGAAAATTGCATTTTTAGGAGGAAGGGGATGATGAATTGTGGCAGTTGACTGGTCAAAATTTTGGTTAAAGGAGTTTTTCATGAGCTCATCGTCGGCGGAGTGTTCAGCACCGTCAGCGCGCTCTATTGAAATTTAAACATAACTCTCGGGAAAAATCCACCATCACCGGCGTCGAGGGCGCCATTGACGGACTCTATTGATTTGGTTTAATTTCCAGATTTTTGCAATTTCGATCAATTTTAAGCCTAAACGACATTCGTTTAATCATTATAGACATAATTTTAAGTGATTAAATGATGTACTTATCACAAATAAACTTTTAAAACAAAAAAACATCACATTTATTTATAAATTCCAAGGGGTACAATATACGTGACATAACACACCTAAGTTTGGTATTTTCTTAACCTCAATACATTAATTCAGCGTTGCAATTCAAACCACAACACTCAAAACGCTGAAAACAAAACATCCTATGCTTAGTCTCAACTATACATAGATCTAAAAGAATAATTCTAAAGTAATGTAAATGCAAAGTTCAATCCAAATTACACACATAGACTAACAGGTAGCAATATAAATCTAATATTCATCAGATTCAGTACTACATTCTCCTCTGAGATCACCCATTGATTGCACATGAATGAAGAGGTTGTAGAATAGTCATTATAAAAATTCTTTAGTAGAATCCTCTTCTATCAATTTCATCCTCCTCATCAGTCGTATCAAACTATCTTCTAAATGTCCAGAGCCTCAAAATGTTCTTTTATCCTCAGTCTATATCATCAAAGAAATCAGAGATATTATTAATCGCATTCATGACATTTTGTACCTCCATCTCCAATTTCTTAATTCTGCGCAGGATCACCTGAGTCTTGTCAAGAATTATGGGTTGAACTGGTAGTGAATTATGAGATGCTTAATCTACTATAATAGTCATGTCATTTTCATCTTCAAAAGTTGGGAATCTCTCAGTTGGGTCCAAAGGCTTCCAAGGTAGAAGTTCCTTTTCCTAATTTTTGTACGATACTTGGAACTAACTGCAAAGTGAGAAAATTGTGGAAGGGTGTCCAAGCCCATAAGTTGATCCATGAACGATCAGGCCCAAAACTGACTTCACAATTATTGATCCAAAATCGATCGGCAGTCCCCTTTGGATGCCGTAATTCAGAATAGCACTTTAATTAGAAACTTTACCAATCCTCATCGTCGGTAACATTTTTGCAGAAATAAAGAAGTGCTAGTGTTTAGAAACGGGATTTAGGAGTGTCGCTGAAAAACTAAAATACCCGTTTTCTCTCATTTCCCAGTCTTCAGATTCGTCCTTTAAATATTGGTAAATTTCATTCATCAGGTTTCTTATCAGGATGAAGTTGGAATAATGGCAGACAAGAACGTTCTCGATCATGTATAATTCATTGATCCTTGCATGAGTGAAAGTGATCCATCTACCTCGTACAAAAACAATTCCTTGGTTGATTCCGTGTAAATTTGCATAAAATTCCTTCACCACAGGAACAACCACAGCTGCGGTAGTATAGCACAACACTTCCCATCTACGCCACACTATCATCTCTTCAATTTCCATTGAGGGATTATTCAATCCACAATTTACGAATCCTCATTCCTTGATCAATCTTTTCTTCGTCAGTACCTTCTTGAACTCTCGCTGCGCTTCCACACTAATAAACTTTTGTCAATTGAACACTCGCATTCTGGGATTATCAGGGGAATTGGATGCCACAGGAATGAGATTGGTGGAGTTTCACTTTGTTTTTGGGGGAAATATAAACTTAGGAATCAAATTTATGAGTTTAAAGGGTAACTCCCGCCCAAAAATTGCAAAAAACTGCCATTCAAACTCTAGAAACTGCCATCTCGCTGGTCTCACCGTCGGCGTGGTCGAGAGCACCCTCGGTGAGCATCTATATTTATTTTGCCTGGACTCTCAGAAAAAATCCACTGTCAGCGTCGTTGAGGGCGCCGTCAGCGCCCAAGGCCAAAATTCCACAGTTTCTAGAGTTTGAATGTAAGGGAGGCCAAAATTCCACAATTTCTAGCATTCCAATTTTCTTTATGGATCCAATTCTTATTATGATTCAAGGGTAAATAAAAGTAGTAAAGCTTAATACTACCACAAAATAATAATAATTTCACATAAAAACTACTATAATCAAAATAAAAGTAAAGATAATTATGGATTGCCTCCCTTAAAGTGCTTGGTTTAATGTCGTCAGCCAACCTATTCAGGTGTTATTCAAGTTGACTGATCATTAAAACCTCTTTAAAATTTGGTCCTTTACCCTCAAAATTCAAAATACAGTTTTAATCTGTATCCATTTACTTTAAATCTATTTTCAGTTTTCTGATCTTCAATTTCAACAGCTTCGTAAGTTTAAACTCGAGTCACAGTAAAGGGTCCTAACCAACGAGACTTCAATTTCCCAGGGAATAACTTCAGCCTAGTATTGTAAATCAAAACTTCCTATCCTGGTTCAAAGTTCTTCTGGTTAATCTTTCGATCATCCCATAATTTTAGTTTCTCCTTGTAAATTCTGTCATTATTAGAAGATTCATTTCTTAATTCTTCCAATTCATTCAATTGTAATAATCCCTTCTTAACAGCTTCTTTCAAATTATAATTGAATTCTTTAATCACCCAATATGCTTTATGCTCCAATTCTACTGGTAAGTGACAAGTCTTTCCAAAAATTAGCCTGTAAGGAGTCATTCCAATAGGAGTTTTATAAGCATTCATGTAAGCCCATAATGCGGTATCCAGTCTAGTGGACCAATCTACTCTACTAGGGTTTACAGTCTTTTCAAGTATTTGTTTAATCTCTCTATTAGAAACTTCAGCTAACCCACTAGTTTGAGGGTGATAGGTAGAAGAGATTCTATGAATAATATTAAACTTTTCTGCTAATATCTGAATATATTTATTCCTAAAATGAGACCTCCGTCGATGATAATCATTCTTGGCATTCCATATATAGTAAAAATATTTTTCATTAAAAATCTTGAAATGCTTTCAGCGTCACAATGAGGTAATGCTTGTGCTTCAATCCACTTTGAAATGTAGTATACTGCAATTAATATGTATAGGTTCCCAAATGAAGGAATAAATGGTCCCATGAAATATAATTTCCAAACATCGAAGATCTCAATTTCTAACATGAAATTCAGAAGCATTTCATTTCTTCTAGATATACTGCCTACTCGTTGGCATCGATCAAAAGTTTTTATGTACTATAAACATATCTAGAGATAGTAGGCCAATAAAATCTAGCTTGTAAAATTTTATAAACAGTTTTATCAATCCCAAAATGTCCTCCAAATTAAGAATTATGACATTTTTGAATGATTAGCTTAGTTTCTTCATAAGGAACACATCTTCTCATAATCAGATTCTTACATTATTTATATAAATAAGGCTCATCCCAAAAATATGCTTTCGCATCATGAATGAATTTCCTTTATTTTCAAAGTGTCAGCTTAGGTTGCAAAATATCACTTACAATATAGTTAACAATATTAGCATACCATGGTATTTTTCACTCATTAATATTATAAAGTTGTTCGTCATGGATACTTTCTGTAATTTCATTGTTGATGTTAGATAATTCATGATTTTTTAATCTTGACAAAAGATCAACAATTTGATTTTCAGTTCCCTTTCTATCAATAACCACAAGGTTAAATTCTTGCATCAAAAGTATGCATCTAATCAACCTTAGTTTGGCATCCTTCTTTTGTATCAGATATTTAATAGCAGAGTGATCAGAGTGCTCAACACATTTAGCTCCAATTAAATAAAATCTAAATTTGTCGAAGGCATACACAATGGCTAGTAACTCTTTTTTCAGTAACAGTATAGTTAATTTGAGCATCATTAAGAGTTTTACTAGCGTAGTATGTAACTTTAAAAATCCTTTCATACCATTGTCCAAGAATAGCTCCAATAGCATAAACACTAGCATCATACATCAATTCAAATGGTTTCTCCCAGTTAGGTTATACTATAATAGGGGTTGTGATTAATTTTTACTTTACTAACTCATAGGCATTTAAACAGCTTTCAGTATATTCAAATTTCTTATCATTTTCTAAAAGTTGGCATAGAGGTTTAGAAAATTTTGAAAAATCTTTAATAAAACACCTGTAAAAACCAACATGTCCAAGAAAACTCCTAACCTCTCTTACAGTAGTAGGAGGTGTTAGTTTAGATATAACTTGAATTTTTGCAGGTTCTGCTTCCATACCATCTTCCGAAATTTTATGCACTAACACATTACTTCCTGCAATCATAAATTGACATTTCTCCCAATTTAGAACCAAATTAGTTTTTTTGCATAACTCCAAAACTTTTTTAAGATAATTTAAGCACGCGTCAAATGATGTTCCAAATACAGAAAAATTATCCATAAATACTTCCAATCCATCAGTAATTAACTTACTAAATATAGACATCATACATCTCTGGAATGTTGCAAGTGCATTACATAATCCAAAAGGCATTCTTCGAAAAGCAAAAGTTCGAAAAGGAGTAGTAAATGTTGTCATTTCTTGATCCTCAGGAGCAATAGAATTTTGATGGTAACCAGTACATCCATCTAAAAAACAATAATATTTGTGTCCAGCAAGTCTATCTACTATTTGGTCTTAAAAAGGTAAAGGGAAGTGATCTTTCCTGATGGCAATGCCTAATTTTCTATAATCAATACAAATACGCCAACTAGTAACTTGTCTGATGGGTATTAATTCATTATTTTCTTTTGTCTCAACAGTCACTCCACCTTTCTTAGGAACACAATGAATTGGACTTACCTACGCACTATCTGAAATAGGATATATAATTCCAGTGTCTAACCATTTCAAAATTTCCTTGTTAACTACTTCTTTCATCATTGGGTTTAATCTCCTTTATGTATCAACTCTTGGTTTTCATTGATCATCTAATATAATTTTATGCATATAGATTGAAGGACTTATTCCCTTAATATCAGCTAAGGTTCAACCAAAAGCTTTCTTATATCTTTTCAATGTATCTAACAGTCTTTGCACTTGCAAATCATTTAATTCCGAAGATATAATCACAGGTAATATAGATGAGTCTCCCAGAAACACATACTTTAAGTGGCTTGACAATATTTTTAACTCAAGTTCTGGTGGTTTTTTAATTGACGGAACAAGATTTTTATCAGCATTTTCTGTAATATCTAGCATCTCAAATCTTTCCTAAACATAATCTAATTCTTCATTTTCTATTTCGTCTAAAATAACTTCATCACTCTCTTCAAATTGTTCTTTCTCTTCAAAATGTTCTTTAAAATGGTCCTTGAATAGATGTTCACTAATTTCCATGCGAAAACATTTATTATCTCTTTCAACAGCAGGGTATTTCATAGATTTTGCAATGTTAAAAGTCACTTCTTGATCGTTAACTCTCTTAGTTAATTCTCCTTTTTGAACATCTATCATAGCTTTTTCAGTAGCTAAAAATGGTCTCCCTAAAAGGATAAGCAATTCTTTATCTTCTTCCATTTTTAAAACATTGAAATCTACAGGAAAGATAAATTTATCAACTTTTACTAACACATCTTTGATAACTCCCTTAGGATATGGACTGAACGATCTGCTAACTGAAGAGTTACAGAAGTAGGTGAGACTTCTCCTAATCCTAATCTTTTAAAAATTGATAGAGGCATAAGATTAATGCTGGCTCCCAAATCACATAAAGTTTTTCCATAAAATTTTTCATCGATAGCACACGGTGTAGTAAAACTGCCAGGATCTTTTAATTTTTCAGGATACTTTATCTGAATAATTGCACTACACTCTTCGCTAAGTGCAACAGTTTTGTTATCCGTGAACTTCCTTTTCTTGTTCAGAATATCTTTCATAAATTTCACATTATTGGGCATTTTCTCTAAAGCTTCTACAAAGGAATTATTTACCGTTAACTTCTTAAGAATTTCTAAAAATTTGGAAAATTGTTTATTCTGTTTATGTTGCTTCAATCTTTAAGGAAACGGTGGTGGAGGTTTCTCTATAGTAATTTCCATTAGTGTAAATGGATATTCTAAATTTGGCTATTCATGATCTATTTCTTTTTTCAGTATCCACTTTCTCTTTTTCAGTTTCCGTTTCTTTTTGCACTCTTGTCTCCAATTATTTTCCACTTTGTAATTGTATCGCTTCTATCTGTTCTTTTCCTTGATCTTTAGGATTTGGTTCCACAGTACTAGGAAAAGTTCCGAATGTTCGATTACTAAGTGCAGTAGCAATATGCCCTAATTGATTTTCAATATTCTTAATAGCACTTCCTTGATTTTGTAATTGATTTCCTTGATTATGCCATTGTTGACCCATGTTTAATATCAGCTCTTCCATAGACAACTTCTTCTCCTTAATTTAAGTGTTATTATTAAATCCTGGAGGATAAGAAGGTCTATTATTATCATTTCCTTGGTTGGATGAATTTCCTAATGGGTTTACTGAGTTGTTTGCCCATTGTTGATTTGTAGAAGAATCGTTATTCAAATTAAAATTTGGATGATTCTTCCAACCTGGGTTATAATTGTTTGAATAAGGGTTATTGGGTCTATTAATAGCTTTTAAATTCTCATATGAAGGTTGAACATCCACAGTTTGCCGAGATAAATTCTCTTCCATCATAGGAGGTGTTGGAGAATAATTCATCCCATAATGATCTAATTTTTTTGATATTGCAGCAATCTCTGAAGCTAGCATAGATATTGCATCAGAATCATGGACACTAGCTACTCTTTTAAAGTTTACCCTTTCAGAGGGCCATTGAAAATTGTTGCTAACCATCTCTTCTATTAATGAATAAGCTTCATCTAAAGGTTTTGACATTAAAAAACCACCAGCCGTAGCATCTATAATCAATCTAAGTGATCCCACTAATCCATTAAAAAAAGTTTGAATTATCAACCAAACTGGTAATGAATGATGAGGGCATTTCCTAAGAAGATCTTTAAATCTCTCCCAAGCTTTGTATATTGACTCTCCATCAATTTGACAGAATGATATTATGACATTTCTAAGTTTAGCAGTTTTGGATGGAGGGAAATATTTATATAGAAATTTTTGTGAAAATTCTCCCCAAGTTCTAATAGATCCTGGTGCTAATAAATTTAACCACATCTTAGCCTTATCCCTCGATGAAAAGGGAAAAAATCTAAGTCTAACAGGATCGTTTAAAACTCTATCATATTTAAAAGTAGCCTATAGTTTTAAAAAACTAACAAGGTGTAAATTAGGATCTTCATTTGGTCTACCTCCGAATTGATTGTTTTGTACCATGTGATAATAGCAGGTTTAAGCTCAAATGAATTAGCAGCTACATCAAAATTTTGGATAGATAAGTGAACTTCATCTGCTGTAGGATTTGCATAATCTCGTATGGGTCTAGGTTGGTGTTTATTCTTTATTCCTTGATTATTCATGTTGTTTTCCATTGTATCAAAATTTCTAGATTCTCTTCTCAAACTTCTAATTTTTCTAACAGTGCTTTCTAATTCCAAATTGTAGGGTATAAGATTTTCAGGTCCAAATTTACGCATACAATTTGAAATAAGTACACAGTAAAATAATTAAATAAATATGAAAATAAGTTGCAATTCAAATAAAAATTTTCTAATAATCCTAATTTGTCGGTTACTCGAATGGTAATTTTTGTTTGCTCCCCGGCAACGATGCCACAACTTGACCGCGACTTTATATATGCTTAAAAATATAAGTATTTAATACTATTGCTAAAAGATTTAATTCCTCAATAACTGTACCAAAACTTAATAACAGTTACAAATTCTATAAAGATGACTATATAAAATATTCAATAATATTATCAACGCTCTATGTATCACTCAAGTAATATAGGGCTCTAATGGAGTCCTAGATATCGAAACCACATGCTTTAATATTAGAACAACGAACTATAATTTTAGAAAAGCAATACTTTAATCATAACAATGGAATTCAATTTGCTTATCTATCACTAATAGGCAATTGAAATAAAAATGTAATTTTAATAACTATTAATTAACAAATTATATTAATGATGGCTCTAATGTGATATTCAATATATAAGAAAGCATTCTTCTCCTTGTCAAGAAATTACAGTGAATGGATAAAGTGAATCTGTTCAATTTGTATTGTGCCAAATAGGAGCATACCTATTCTTTACCCTTTGGTCAAGGCATGAAGAACATTGACTAATCCTACGCTTGTTTACTGAATCTGCTGCTAGGTTGGGAGGATACTGGTTCTCACTTCGGAGCTCCCACGTTCCCCTCGCCTGAGGGCTAACATCTACACTTCAGCACCCAAATTATAGGACCAAATTAGGGATTTTAGTCTGTCACTCTAAAATCTCTAATTCTACGCACGATAATATTATTTCTCTATTTATTAGCACCCAACTTCCAAGGGCTTTGACCTCCCTAAATCTTGGATGAAATCTTCATATTAATTGTAAAACTCAACATATTTTAACAAATCAATTGGGTAGATTGAAAGTAAATTAAGATCGAAGTGAAAAGATCATCACAATTTCTTCAATATTTTCATTGCCTCACCAATTCAAATTACCATTTCACAAATCTCAAGACAAGGAGAAAGACAGAGAAAACTACTCAGATTTCATGGGAAAAACACAACAAAACTCGGAATTAATATATAAAAGCAAAGTCATACAAACTGCAACAAGTAAATAAACTTATCTCTAATTTCTCCCCAAGAAAACTCCTCGAAGTTCCTCTGAATCTCTTCCTTTCTTTACAACACACAGAATTCCTCTTCGAAGCGGCAAAAAGGAAGAAATCTCTCACTTTTCCTCCACTCTTACAATCTCTCGAAGAATTCCTCAAAAATTAGACACTCTAGTAAACTCTCTACACACTAATGGAAACATTCAAACCTCCAGGATCTCTTTATTTTTCGGCCAAAATCTGCTTATAAAGTTGTGGATGAGATTTCCCAAGAGTTGCCTAAGCACCCGTCCAAAATTCGTCCTCATCCAAAGCCTAGTTGGACATAACCGCCAATCTCGCCATCAGCGGCCTCGAGGGCGTTGTTGGCAGACCTTGTAAGTGAATTAATTCTGGAGTCTCGAGAAAATTTCACCGTCGACGCCGTTGAGCTTGCCGTCGGCGCCCTAGTTCAATTCTTCACATGTTGGTCCTTTTCACTCCAAATTTGCTCCTTTTTGCATCTTTTTGCTCCAATGACCCTAATTCATCATTCTTGCAACAAAACATCAAAAATACCTTTCTTTAAAG
This sequence comes from Phalaenopsis aphrodite, assembly GCA_003013225.1. Classification (NCBI taxonomy): domain Eukaryota; kingdom Viridiplantae; phylum Streptophyta; class Magnoliopsida; order Asparagales; family Orchidaceae; genus Phalaenopsis; species Phalaenopsis aphrodite. The sequence continues at coordinate 20,148 of NEWO01002465.1, forward strand.
TGTGATATCATAAAAAATAGTATAAAATAGGTTTGAAAATCTCAACATATTTTCCTTTGGTCATCCGCCCAAGGACATTTGAAGTTTGTGACTTCGTACTTGTGCTCAAATGGTCTATTCTTGCATGTCGTAAAATAGGTGAAAATTTTGAGCCAACTAGGAAGGGACCATTTGTCATTGAAAAGGTCTATATTGGAGGAGCCTACCAGTTAGTGGACTTCCAAGGAAAAAGACACATGTTACCAGTAAACTGACGATATCTGAAAACTTACTACGCAACCTGACGTCGCTTGCCTCTGTTTGCTTTGAAACTTTGGAAACTTTGATTGTTTTAGGGTTATCTATGTGGCCAAATGTCTATGACCGGGTCCAAATTTTGTAATTAACCTCAATATATTGAAAATTTTGAGAAAAAAATATTTTTAACTTCAAATTTTCTCCTTTCTACCTTTTGAACTTAATGTTCTACTAAATTACAGAAAACTTATACATAAAATAAATAATTCATGTCACCAAAACAAACTAATATTTACTTTAATAAATACTTTATTTTGTTCTTTTTCGTGACAAGTTTCGACCAAGTGACGTTTTTCCTGTAGTCTGCAGAAAAATGTCGGGACAGAGGCTGATCTTTGCTTTCCAGGATGGCTAGAGCCTCGAACTAAATGAGGAGATGGCGCCGCAAGGCGGTACCATAGATTTCAACATGGATTTTAACCAGGTTGACATGGACTATGAAGGTGCCCTCACGGATGTAGTCAGCTGCAAAGAGAAAGAGGGATTGCCTTCTCACTGTGACTTTATATATGCTTAAAAATATAAGATAATATGGACGTAATAAATATTCAATAATTGTATTGTCACACTTATCAACGCAAGTATACATACCGCTCAAGTAACATAGGGCTCTAATGGAGTCCTAGATATCGATCCCACAGGGAGTTGTTTAGAATTACAAACTAAGATTTTAGAAAAAGCAATAGTTTAATCACGACAATAAAGTTAAATTTACTTATCTGTTAGTAATAGGCAATTGCAAAAAATATATAATTTTAATAACTATTAAATAACGAATGATACGAATGAGGGTTTAATTGTGATATTCAATATATAAGAAAGCACCCTTCTCTTTGTCAAGAAATTATACTGAATGGATAAATTGAATTTGTTCAAATTATATTGTGCCAAATAGAAGCATACCTATTCTTTACCCTTTGGTCCAGACATAAAGAACATTGACAAATCCTACGCATGTTTACTGAATTTACGGCTAGGCTGGGAGACAACCGGCTCTCACTTTGGAGCTCCCCTGTTCCCCTCACCTGAGGGCTAACATCTACACTTCCGCACCCAAACGATAGGACCAAATTCGGGATTTTAGTTTGTCACTCTAAAATCTCCAATTCTACGTCCGATAGTAATATTTCCCTATTTATTTGCACCCAACTTCCAAGGATTTTGACCTCCCTGAATATTGGATGTAATCTTCACTTTAGTTGTAAAACTCAACATATTTTAACAAATCAATTGGTCAAATTAAAAGTAAATTAAGATCGAAGTGAAAAGATCATCACAATTTCTTAAACATTCTCATGGCTTCACCAATTCAAATCGCCATTTCACAAATCTCCAGACAAGGAGAAAGGCAGAGAAGACTACTCAGATCTCATGGGAAAAGCACAACAAAACTCGGAATTCATGTGTAAAATCAAAGTCATACATACTACAACAAGTAAATAACTTATCTCTAATTTTTCCCCAAGAACACTCCTCGAAGTTCCTCTGAATCTCTTCCTTTCTTTACAGCACACAGAATTCTTCTTCGAAGTAGCAAGGAGGAAGAAATCTTTCACTTTCCCTCAACTCTTATAATATCTCAAAGAATTCCTCACACTATTGGAACCATTCTAACCTCCAAGAACTCTCTCTAGCCCTTCCCCCTCTTCCAGACTCTTTCAATTTTCAGCCAAAATAGTCTTTTAAAGTTGTGGATGAGCTTTCCCTAGAGTTGCCTAAGCATCCCTTCAAAATTTGGCCTTTTCTAAAGCCTAATTGGGCATAACCACCGAGTTCACCGTCGGCGGCCTTGAGGGAGCCATCGGCAGACCTTCATAATGAATTAATTTTGGAGTCTCGGGAAAATCTCACCGTCGGCACCCTAGTTCAAATCTTTGTATTTTGGTCCTTTTCGCTCCAAATTCACTCCTTTTTGCATCTTTTTGCTCCCATTACCCTAATTCATCATTCCTGCAACTAAACATCAAAAATACCTTTCTGTAAAGTGCAATATCATCAAAAACAGTATAAAATAGGTATGAAAATCTCAACATATTTTCCTCTGGTCACCTTCACTACTGAGAGTGACCGCTAAAGATAATGTATCACACAAAGGCAAGAATGTGATAATAGAGCAAGATCTGATGGAAGGGCTCAGTTGTCTTCCCTCCTTGGTAGCTACACCAGTGAGGGGCCTAGAAGCCGCCAATGACAAACGACTGCCAAGTACTTCGCTTCGCAGGACGCAATGCAGGAACGTCAACCACAAGAAGCAGAGAGCTTTTCTACGACAAGAACGTAGATGTCAAAGAGAGACGAACAACTTGCTCACCCCTATTTTGGAGGGGCACATTTATGATCCAGACCTGAAAGGAACTTATGCTAGCTTACCTACCACGGATGAAGAACCAGGGTTTATGACAGAGTCAGATACACTTTCAGTTTCAGATGTCTTTTGCAAGGGTTGCCCGACGTGCAACATTGAAATACCGGCGGGAACATCAACCATGGGCGCATTTGTAGAGTGCTTAAATTGCAATGTTCTACATTTACATCATTTCAGTACATTGGGAGAGTATACTTCAAGCACCAATGGGTCTCAAAGTTTAGAGTTTATGATGGATGAACCATATGTCCCATTGGGGACAGATCAGTATGTACAATGGAGCCCAGGGTCGTACATCCTACTAGAGGCCGAGTCTCATCTTCCAGATCAACCAGCGCCAGTTAGGTTCCTACTAATGCTCGAAGGAAGGAAAGCTCGCGATAGCTGTCAAGCCCTAGTATGATAGAGTACTACAAGATAAGTAAAGTAAACAAACGAGAATTTGAGTTTTATGAAGAAGTTTAGGGAAAGTTCATCAATATACTCGAAAGCCTAGAGTTGTATACCAAGGTCTTCTCTGAGAGTGAAGAAAGAAGCATTTTAGACTACATCTTTGATTTGAGAGTAGAGGCCAAGCAGGCCTTCTCATGGAAAGAACATATTCCAAGCCAAAGAAATGGATGAGAAGAAAAGGAAGAATCACCATCCAGTGCGGCAGTTGTTACAATTTCACAAATGATAGACAGGGGAATCCGCCTGGAATCCTCAGACATGATCAAGTAGATCCGCTACCGTCAATGATAAAATGGATGATCAAAAGAATGCTCAAATGAAATAATCTACCTGCTACCTACATTCCCAATGGTTGTATTATCAATATATATGAAAAGGGTGATTGCATTCCCCCACACATTGATCATCATGATTTTATGAGGCCCTTTTGCACGGTCTCATTTCTGAGCAAAAGCAATATTTTATTTGGGAAAGAAATTGATATCGTTGGCCCTGGTGAATTCAGAGGTTCTGTGGAGATTCCTCTACCAGTCGGTTCAGCACTTGTTCTTAAAGGCAACGGTGCAGACGTTGCCAAACATTGCATTCCAGAGGTATGACACCGTAGGGTGTCTGTGACTTTCCACGGGATTGATGAAAGAAAAATATCGTATAGATTTCAACCGAAATTGGAACTGGAAGAACTACTGTCGTACGAGCTATGAGAGGGTTGTACCACTAAGTACATGCAAAGGGAACTCTTATCCTGGAGCATGACTTAGAAGGTCTGCTTGATCAGGAGCTCGTCATACTTAGTACAAACGGTCAGAGGGATCACTTTTTTTAGCAACATGATATGTAACTGATATATTCAGCCTGCAATGCATTCATAGCATGAGATGTTCTAAATATATTTCGACATGGCCTGTATATTGTACCTTTTGAGGCGTTAGCCTATGTTCGATCTGTGACATGTTTTTATTGAAGCAGATTAATGAAAATTTTTCTCAAGAGTGTGCCTTTTTGTCAGTTGTTTTTTTGTACGATGGATGGAAGCCCCGAACCACATGTTGGTTCAAAATTTCAATGAACAAAGAACGAAACAACAAACCTTTAACAATAAATAAAATTTAAATAAAAGTAATCACCGATAAATAAACAACAAAATAAATTTCTTTAAAAAAAAACCAACCAATTAAAATTAAAACTTTAAAGCCATATTTTGAAAAATTAAATGTGATAAAAATATGTTGAGTGGATTCTCTCATTTTCATAGCTTCTTACTCTTCGTGTGCACAACACAACCATCTTTATCTGCATTAAATCTCTTCACATCCCCGCAAAATTTTGTTTTTTGTACAAAACCCCACAAAGCTCTACAAATCTTTTTCAATAAAGTCAAATTTTTCACATGACAGACTTCTGCAAATTCAACACTGCAAGCTCTTTGTAAATTTCAATTCTCACATTTTTTAATCAGTACCTAAATTCTGATTCTCACCTTTCGAGGAAGATACCTAAATTTTGACTCTCTCCCTGAAATTGATACCTAAATTTCAATTCTCACATTTTTGAATCAGTACCTAAATACTATTTCTCACCTTTTGAGGTCGATACCTAAATTTCGACTCTCTT
>NEWO01002467.1:0-16639 GCA_003013225.1 Phalaenopsis aphrodite
TCCCCTTTTCAAGTGGTGTATCATGTATGAAGAGATTTATTTTTCTTCTTTCTTTTTTCTTCTTTCTTTCTCCATCATATGTGGTTGTTGAGCTCATTTTTGGATGAGGTATTTACTTCTCTCCTTAGAGCTTAGGGTCTAGCCTTAGGTTTTCTTTGTTTGACTCTCTTAAAGGACTATTATCGGACTAACACCGTTTAGAAAATTCGAGCCACCTCGTCACTTCTACGAGTTTCGCATGGGCGTTCTCGAATCCTCGGCATCTTGCTGAGTTGGTTAGGACCAACATATTAAACTCGAATTGAGTTCCTACATTAATAGGAGCAACCCTAGGGAAACTTCTTGCAACCCTCATCTCTGCGGGCTATTTGCATAACCAGTTATTATGCCAGAGTAAGTCCCAAATAAATAAAATTAACAGGATTGAACACTCAAATAACATCCTCTCTAAAACATAGCAACACAGTAGGATAGTTTGGGAAGTCATTGAGGATTCCCCTCAGGATCTGTGACGTCTCCTACCATTTACTTCATTTGGACTCCTAAAAATAACTGTTCCTATTTAAGTTACTCTCATTTGTTTTTCCACGTCCTATTGTGAAAACCTAAACCGCGAATTCTTGAAAATTAGAACCACTGATAATTATCGAGAGTTTTCTCAAGTGACTCCCGTCATTTGAGATGTAATTAACTATAAAGATTTGTCTCTATAGAGAATTTGGAACCCAGGTAAAATAAACCCTATTTAATCTTTGTATTAAATAGGGGAACTTGTCGATCACACATAAAAAGTTCGCAGACCAAATGAATGTCTTAAATCTCTTAGTTTGCAAGATTGTGTTTACCACTGAGGTCTACACTTATCTCTCGGAATGTGTAGTATTTAAGGTAACATACAAAATTATGCAAACTCTTAGATTAATGAGATCCATTCGGTCTCATTTTCTAAAAATTTAAAACATTATTTTTATAATCTAAATTATATACTTATATTTAAATTAAATTTTTGAAAATCATATTTTCTCAAATCTATTGAAAAGTTGACCGTCAAATTCTGGGGACTAGTTTCTCTCTCCATTTTTGATCGAAAGGTTTTGTCTTCATATATTGGTAGTGTATCTATGTCCCTCATGTGTCAGACTACCATTCTTCCGTTGACATACCACGCTCATTTCTTCCTTGGGTAGGTATAGTCATCCCCTTTGGATTATGAAGTCATTTGTTTAAACATCCTTAAACAGAAGGGTTCTGGAGCCTTTAGGGTCTAGTGTGGGTTGGACCCCCAATAGGTGCGTGGTAGGTTGCGAGCGATTTATCGAGGTGAGTTCGATGCGAAGTCACCCTCCAAACCTCAGACCGGGTCCTACGCTTCATTTCTCCTTGGGCTTGAATTGTTGCGAACAGGTTAAACCGAAATTTCACTTTCACAATGTTTCATTTAAACTCCAAGCAAAATACAAAATTTGGAAATAAATTCACATGGATAAATTTCAAAAGGATACCCAATTTATAAGACAAGTGTGTTAACTTGAGTACTACTGTTGAAATTACAAGGCACGGGACTTCACTAATTTCTTGAAATTCTTCAAATGACAGGGATGATGTCTTCACCAAAGTTAATCTTTTCTTTTGTCACCCGAATGAAGTTTGTTGTTAGCAAGAGCGAGCTATCTGACCTGACAGTCATTAAGTTTGGACAATGATTCAATGATATTGAAGCCAAATTCGGGAATGTTGTTGTCGCAATAATGAAGTCTGAAACAGACAGGACTATCCATCCTGTTGTCAAGTTTAACTTGAAGTCTACTAAGGAATTTCCCCCTCTGAAGAGTGTATTACTTGAAAAGAACTCTGTTGTTACTGTAAAGTCTGCTGTCAGGAGCGTTAGGACTGCTCCCAGGACTGTTTTTGCTTCTACCACTGGATTCACCGCCTCTGTACCAGTCGCTCCGCTAAATAAATGAAAGGAGATTTTGTACAAAGAAGAGTCAGTCGATGCTTTTGTTCCTCTGTTTTTCGTATTCGAGATTGGGTCCAATTCAAAGTCAGTGCGACTGACCAAGACACAGGAAATGAGGCACAACCAGAAAATTCAAAGGGTCGAGAAGGTGAAAGCCGTAGAGTTGGCTACTACTGACACCGCCCTCTGACTAGATAAGACGGGATTACGTGAGACTTTACCTCTACTCATGGGGAGTTGGTTTCACCAGTTGTCTGCTACCTACGTAGAGGGCAGAGTCTATGCGATTGCTACCACAACACTGTCACTTTCTCTCCATAATAGTCTAAAGCCAGTGACAACATTCAAAGAGAAATCTGAGAGAGTAACGACGGTGGATAAATGCAAGCAGTTAGTACAGATTCAGACCGAGCAGCCTCGACAGATCTACCAGTGTTTACAACATAGCCAACACTACAACCAACATCTGCAGTAGTACGACCTGCAACATGACAAACAGTCATCCCAGCAGGGGCCACCTCAGATGGATGAAAGACAGGGTCCGTCTACGGTCAAGAGGTTGAACAAAGTATGTTCTTTCAGAAAAGAAGCAGTAGCGAAGATATTCCTGGATCTAATCAGGATGCCTGAAGCCAGATTACCAGAGTCAAGGAGACCAGAGGAAGTTGACAAAAAAGATCAGCCCGATTCTTGCCCATATCACAGATTGTTTGGGCATACCATAGAAAAGTGCTTCAGCTTCAAAGAGTGGCTCGAGAAGAACCTCCAAAACGGGAACATAATGATTCGAAAGAGTATTTGAAAAAAATTGAAAAAGCTTCTACCAATATAGTTTCAGTTAATCCATTGTTCCAATTGACTTCAACACGACTATACCAGTACTCAAGGAAATAAATGACACTCATAAAAAACCTCCAACTGACCTTCAAGTTATCAAAGGAAAATGGATCGAGGCTACATTGGAGAGACTCATAGCTGACATTGCGCAGTTATCCAAAGAACGAAAAAATTATATAGAGGATGAAGACTATGATATGTCAGATTACATGGAGGAAGAATTTGCAAAAGTCAACGTTGTTGAGACTAGAGCACATCATCCTCGCGCGATGCTCCTTTACCCACCGAGGGGAACATCGCGGATAAATTTCAAAGAGCCATACAACAACGTGACGAACAGATTGAACGCCTCGAGAAGAAAGTTGAAGAAATGATGATCGCTATGGCCACTATTCAAGGGCAGTCATAGTCACCGCTGGTAGCATCTCCAGAGGTGAACTAGCCAGAAATCATTCACATTGCAGACGAAAAGAATGACTCAACCCAAAACACAATATTAGAGAAAGACATTAAACAAATAGTGGAACGACAGGTGAGAGAAGCCCTGACTCAATCAAAGGGATGAGCATCGATTCTGAAGGGTAGATCTTACCCAGAAGAGTTTGATGTTGTACAATACCCAAAGGATTTCGTGCTACCGTAGTTACCTTTGATGAGACTGAAAACCCTCGACAGCATGTTGCACACTTTTGAGCAAGTTGCTGCAACGTGGGGGTAGCGATGCACTTCTTTTCTGACAATTTGTGAGCAGTCTTTCCGGGGTTGCCTTCGACTGGTATGCAAAATTACCTAACGGCTCGGTTAGAACATTCACAGAAGTGGAAGACATGTTCGTTAATCGGTTCGCTGGGGCTCAACACTACTTCACCATAGGCGATCTTGTGGTAGAGGAACATAAGCCGAACGAAACTTTGGTGGACTACATTCTGCGATGGAGAAACTTGAGCATGAAGTGCGAGCCGCCGCTTTAGGAGCAACACGCAATCGAGATTCTTTTGAAGAGCATCCACGATCCAGTGGCCTTTGTGTTTAAGGGGTTCACAATTAAGTCATTTGAAAAGCTACCTGCCAAGGCCGAAAACCTGCAAGAAGAGGCCAAATTGTTGAGATTTCTGGAAAGAACTGAGAAGTCAAGGACGGTGAAGACATTTGAAAAGAAGTTAGGAACAAAGACAACAATTGATAAAGACAAGCAGCTATTGCACATACAAGCCGAAAAGCTTCAATAGACATACCAGCGTCCTCAACAACGAGATCAACAGTCGTCTCAGCAGAGGCCCTACCGTACGGGCAGAGTGCCTCCTTTGTTAATGACAGAACAGATGAATAAGATATATCCATTCAAGAATAAGTCAGTGGGGAAGATGTTCCACAACTTAAAAAACCAGAGTTTAGACTGCCGATGCCGACAAAGCCAGAAGAGGCCTACAAGAAGGATCATCCTCAGTACTGTCTGTATCACAGGTTGCTCGGCCACATCATAGGAGACTGTTTCGTTTTCAAGGACTGACTTGAGAGAAACTTTAATAGTGGGGGGATAACGATCCCGAAAGAATATTTGAGGGAACCTGAAAAAGGTTCTATCAATATAATTTCGGTCGATCCAAGTATTCTGCTTGACCTCTACGTAACTGAAGGAGGGAATACAGTTTGGGTGAAACCTTCGAAGAAGATATCGAACCAGATTCAAACTGCCTAGGTACAAGCTACCATACAAAGTTCGAAGCCTCTTCCTTATTAAGGGATAATAGATTATGTCTTTTGATTTTTACTATTTTTATAAAAAAAGGGTTATTATGCAAGATCACTGTCAGTGGGACCCAACCCTCCCCACCACAATAAAACAAGAAGAAAATAATATTTGAAACATCATTCAAAACGAGAAATGCTTTGTTGTCCATTTTTTGCAGACAAATTTACATAAAAAAAAGAAAAAGTTAACTCGAACGTTCAAAGTTTAATTGAGAAATGGGTGACTCAAAATAAATATTTCGATGCAATGACAAGATCATGGCTTGAGGGAAGAATGAAATTAATGCTCTAATGACCATGTCCTACTCTTTAAAGAATTTGGACTGGTCCTAAGTGAATTCTAGAATAAAATAGTGTGATTAAAATACGATTAATCGACTAAAGATTTTACAAATCTTTTAATCTTCTGCCAAGTGACTGGGTCCTGACTTCCAAACGAGTTATAATATTCCAGAATTTGTCTTAAGAAATATTTGAGGATTATTGAGCATCAGAGTTTGGACATTCAAAATCTCTAAATGAAATATGCTTTACCAGATATAACAATTCTCAGAAAATAAAATGAGTCAAAGAAATTGATATAAAAAAAGAATTATGTGAAAATCTCCCTGAAAAAAAGGGGCTTGTGGTGAGCACAAAATAAAAAAAGTGTCTGAGCTTAGATATTCACAATCATTAAACGTGCTCCACCAGATATAATAATTCTCAGAAAAAAAAGATAACAAATGAAAGATAAAAGATAAATTATGTGAAAGTCTCCCTGAGAAGAAGTTTGAGGTAGATATATAATAAAAAAATGGTGTCTCAATTCTCCCCTAATTAATAAAACTTGAAAAGTTACCTTAAGAAAATTCATTTTATGTTATACTCTGAAAAGAGTTAAGTGATTCTGTGTCTTTTGGTTGACTGTTAATTGATTCAGAAATATCTTTGGGAAATAAAAAACATTTTGATCACATGAGCGAAGTTTTGAAATTTGTTTAGGCCTAGAAAGAAAGAACTAAAGTAAATGACTATATTATTAGTAAATTAATGGAAATTCTACCATGAAGTAATATCTTTCAACATCAGAAGATTCAACTCCAACTTCAATCAAAAGAACATCGAGACAATTTTTCAAAGACAATGTAAACATTCTTTACAATACCAGTGATAAGCAAATGACGACTGTTACAACGAAGCTACAAAGTTACAGCCTCTCGAGCTGTGATGTCCTTAGAAATAACACATCTGTATGTGTACTTGAAAGAATACCATTCTGATAGTACCTTGAGGAATGAGTTATTTTTACATGCGCCTCTGATCAAAGGATGGTATCTCAAGAAGTGTTGCACATCATGGTGTTTAGAGATAAAGCCTTGCCCTTCAAAGCACCGATGTCATACTTGTCTAGAACTGGGTTCAAATCCTAACAACAAGACAACAAAAAGAAAACTCACAAAACATAAACAAAGATTACACCAAAACACAACAAAAATAAAAATAAACTCAACATCAAATTAAACAAAATCAAAACAATCAAAATTTTAAACTTCAAATTTCGACCTGGTCAGGTTGAGTCCTCTCGACCTATCGCTAATGTCACTTCTCTCGGCCCAAAGTTTCCTTCCATAGGAACTCTGAGTCCTCTTTTTCGCATAAAGGGTTTAGTTAGTTCTACCTATATGGAACTGCACCCATCTTAATCGGTTGTCCCATGTGGATCAGGTTTGGCCGGTTCTATTGATATGTAACCACTTCTTTTCTCGCACAGACACTTTGATTAGCTCTTGGGTTGGATGTGAGTCCCCTGACATTCCTTAATCTGATTCCTTTCAATATGAATTTGCCACAGTTCTCACAAACTTTGCAATAAACTTAGCGTCAACACGACAAAACTCAACATTCACACAATTCGTACAACAATTCTCACAATTTCCTACAAGCACACATGTCGGGACTGATGCAAGGATTTTGATTCCCGCACATATTACATTTTGGGGTCGATGCAAGGATTTCGATTCCCACACAAATTGACATTTCAGGATCGGTGCATGGATTCTGATTCTACATTCACGTCATCTCAGGATCGATGTAAGAATTTTGATTCTGACACACATGACATTCTGGGGTCGATGCAAGGATTTTGACTCCCATATACATGACATGCCGGGGTCGATGCAAGGATTTTGATTCCCACATACATGACATTCCGTAATCGGTGTAAGGATTCCGACTCCCACAAAATTCCTCTACAAACACCCACATATCTTGATTTGTTTCCACCAATCTGCATATTTCTCACAAATCTTCATGTTTGCAACATTTATGACATTCCAGGATCGGTGCATGGATTTTGATTCTACATTCACTACATTTTTGGGTCGATCGCACTACATTTTAGGGTCGATGCAATAATTTCAATTCCTACACACATGACATTTTATGGTCGGTGCAAGGATTCCGATTCTACGTTTTAGGGGCAGCTCATTCCACATATTTTTTCACATGTCATCCATAAATTTCTCGCATTCATGACATTAGAGGATTGGTGCATGGATTTCAATTCTACATTCACTACATTTTGGGGTCGATGCAAAGATTCGATTCCCGCACTACATTTTAGGGTCAATGCAAGGATTTCACTTCCTACACACATGACATTTTAGGATCGGTGAAAGGATTTTGATTCTACATTTCAGGTGCAGTGCAAGGATTCTGTTTCCTTCTACATATTTTTTCACATTCCATCCATAAATTTCTCGCATTCATGATGTTTCTGGATCAGTGCAAATATTTTGATTCTACATTCACAATCTTTCATGATCGGTGCAAGGATTCTGATTCTACATTCACATTCTTTCAGGATCGGTGCAAGGATTCTGATTCTGCATTCACAATCTTTCAGGATCTGTGCAAAGATTCTGATTCTACATTCACAGTCTTCCGGAGTCGATGGGACGATCCCAACTCTTCATTTATTATCATTCAGGATCGGTGCAAGGATTTTGATTCTACATTCACAATCTTTCAGGATCTATGCAAGGATTTTGATTCTACATTCACTACATTCTAGAGTTCTACAATTATGACTTCTCGGGGTCAGTGCATGGATTTCAATTCCTTCCACAAAATTTCTTACATCATAAATTTTCACAAACCTCTGCGCTCGCAGTTTCACAATGGTCACAACAATGTCTGTGAAATCCAACACCCAATTTCACAGATCTCTACACTCACATTTCCACAGGTCTCCACACAACACCAAAACAAGCCAAATGGACATGCAGATTTGGAATCTCAAACTCATAATCACAAACTGAAAACACACATACGAATCCCCAGCGAAAACTCTCCTTTTCTTTACTTGAAGCCTTTCTTGAGCTATGATTTCCCGAGTGGGAACCCCAGCTTGAGTTCAATTGTCAAATCTAGTTCGACATCCGTTCTGTTCTAAGTAGATCTACTTAAGCAAACTATTTAGTTTTGTTGGTCGCTTCGGTCAACACCAGTACGCGCGGTGTGCTTGTCTCGCACATCACACCTATTGAAGGTCCATTTGTTGACCTCATTTTTGGGTGAGGTCTTTATTTCTCTCCTTGGAGCCTAAGATCTAGCCTTAAACTTTCTTTGTTTGACCTTCTTAGAGAACTAGTACCGAATCCTCGGCATCTTGCTGAGTTGGTTAGGACCGACATGTGAAACTCGAATTGAGTTCCTACATTAATAGGAGCAACCCCTAGAGAAACCTCTTGCAACCCTCATCTCTGCAGGTTATTTGCATAACCAATTATTATGCAAGTCTAAGTCCCAAACAAATAAAATTGATAGGATTGAACACTAAAATAACATCCTCTCTAAAAAACAGCCACGCAATATGATAGTTTATGAAGTCACTGAGGATTCCCCTCAGGATCTGTGACGTCCTCTACCTTTTACTTTCTTTGGACTCCTGAAAAATAATTGTTCATATTTGAGTCACTCAGATTTGTTTGTCCACGTCCTACCGTGAAAACCTAAACTTTGAATTCTTGAAGACTAGAACCACTGATCATTATCGAGAGTTTTCTCAAGTAACTCCCGTCATTTAGGATGTAATTAACTATATGAGTTTGTCTCTATAGGGAACTTGGAACTCAGGTAAAATAATCTCTATTTAATTTTTGTATTAAATAAGAAAATTTGTCGGTCACACATAAATGTTTCACAGACCGAACGGATGTCACAAATCTCTTTGTTTGTAGGATTGGGTCTACCGTCGGGGTCTACACTTATGTATCAGAATGTGTAGTATTCAAGGTACCAAACACATTTATACACTCTTAGATTAATGAGATCCATTTGGTCTCATTTACTAAAAATTTAAAACACTACTTTCATAATCTAAATTATATACCTTATATTTAACTTAATTTTTCAAAAATCATATTTTCTCAAATCCATCAAAAAGTTGACCGACAATTGTGTCAAAATAAGATTCAATATTTCTTTGATTAATTTGGTCAAATCCTGAGTCTCATCATGTTAAGCATGTCTTGTGTTTGAATCCTCTCAGTACACTCGTCATCACTGTGTTGACTATTTGATTAAGATATTCATGAACACCAAACTCTTCCCTTAGAAAAAAGGAAGATTTAGGGTTTATTTGGGGCAGCTGCAGTTTATCCAGTTTGTGCTGATAAACAACTTATCCTGATAATCTGTTGATGAGTAGCTGATCCGGATAATCTGTCTGACTGTTTGGTTAGTGCGTTTTGAGAACAACTGATTCTGGAGAAATGATCAATCTGCCCTTGTTCTGGATAAGCTGTTGAGCTGTTTGGTTCATACGTTTTGTAAACAGCTTATTTGCAATTTTTTTATTTGAATTAATAATGTGTAGCAAAATAAATAATTTTATCAACAAAATGAAAGATCAAATGTTAAGACAAAACAGTACAAATAAGTAGAGCTACATTTATGTAACTCAAATATATCTGATCACATCAAACGAGCAAAGTTATGCATACAAAAGTAAAATGCACATCCACATATTAATATGGACCATAATGAGACCCAAAAATAAAAAATAACACGTCAAAATGACAATGAAAAATATTATAACGTTGACTTAAAAACACGACCATTGTGTGTGCTTCCTTCCCATCCAGCCATAACAAAGGTAAAACACATGTTAAAATCACACACGACTATAACATTTTGTGTGAGGGAGCCGCAACGTCCGATGTACGCAACCTTCTATGCATCGGATAACCATGCATCAACTTGTGTTCCATCAATAACTCTAATACAGTCCTAAAGTCACAATAAAAACCCTTTAGCATGTGTCATGTAAATCAACTTCATGTATTAATGTTATAGTAAAGACAAACCTTAAAGGATGACATGTATTGAATGTCGTTTGCAATTTGTAATTGTGTGGAATGGAATGTTGGATCCTCGACCTTAACTACCTTGCAGGCCAAACTCACCAGAGAGTTCAAACCAAATGTGAAATACCTGTTGATGGTTTCTGATGAATGTTGGAATCGCTCCATAGCACCTCTAACTGATTCATTTTGAGATAAGATGTATAAAATTATTGCCAGCACTTCTCTTGGCGTCGTCTTACTGACCCATGCAACCCATGAAGGCTCTGAAGTTCATTAAGCAGGTCAAGAAATATTCATTTTGTCATATGAAACATATTGAAGAACTGCGTTGGTTGACCACATAATAACTTACCCACCCATCTATCCTCAATCTGTGTGAACATCATACATGAATTTCGGTCGATGGATGTAAGATAATAATGATACAACAAGGTAATGATTAGTGCGACTTTGCGGATGTGGTTAACTTCTTCTTCATCCATACTACAAAATAAGTACAATAATAATTTTTAAACTTCACCAATAGATGACAAGAAAAAAAGGACAAGTACACCATAGAAATTGTAGCGAAACATATAAGATACAATCGTAATAATAAAATATGAAATCATACCACCACCATAAAAAAATGATAAGTTTCCATCACACAAATATGAAAGATAATTAAAGGAAATAAAATACATAATATCCAAAACAATCATTCATCCATAAAAGAGCGCAGATATTTCACTCGGTATTGTGGATCAAACTTCATGAATATCTGTCTTATGATTGGGTCTCGTAACACCTTCACGAATTTTATATAGTTGTCGTCGTTCGTCTTAACATCAGAATATGTTTTGAGAACTTCAAGACATTCGTCTATAGAAGTGTCATGCGAGGGAAAATACCTTGTTTTGCAAGTTTCAACAAGTGTTTCAATGGTGTTTTTATGAATGCAATTCCTTTATTCTTTTTGTCTACCCTGGGGCGTTTTGACAGGCTTGTGGATTGAACATCTGTGTGAACTTGGCTGAGACCTTTTTCCGAGTCGCCTATTTGCATGGTTTCCATGTCCTGTGCTGAGCTGCCAAAACCAACATCATTTGGGGCGAACGCATGTGCTCCTGTTGCCGCAACCTCAGTGAACATGTTATCCAGTTTCTCCTAAAAAATTAGATCAATGCTAATGAATTTAAATTTTTGGCTGCCGGCACTGCCTGAAATAGATTAAAAATTTTTATTAATGAAATCAGTTCAACGCAATATACTTAAAGTAATATATATATATATATATATATATATATATATATATATATATATATATATATATATATATATATATATATATATATATATATATATACCTGCAATTTTTCAGTCTAACAATCATCTGGTGCTTCTATTGTGCGCTTAACTGGATCCCAAATCATTCCCGTTGATCCTCTTTTTAGTTCTTTCCATAGTTTTCAATCCTTCTTTAACTGATCTCACTTGTTCTTCAATTCCATGCAATCATAATCTCTTCCGGTCACCTCCTTGAATTTAACCATAAGATTTTGCTTCTCTTCTTTGTTAAAATAAGTCATAGGTCTATTTCCCACCTCAACCTCCCTCAGTCATAGGTCACAAAATATAATAATTACTTCTCTATCCCACATGACCGATGATCCAACCTTTAGCTTTATTCATTAAGTTTTGTATGTCAGTTATGACATAAATCAAATGTGTGATATTTAAAAACCAAATATAAAAAAATTGATGATTACTCATCTGCTAAAACATGCAAAAGAATAATGCTTGGAGTAAATATAACAACCTATGTGTAAGTAAATATAACAACTCAATAATATAATTATAAATATAGTTAGAGTTATTCCATTTCCAATATTGAAAAGCTTATTTAACATTCTTCAACTTATGGCCCGTTTGGGGCAACCTAAAACTGCGGCGGCGTTTTTAAAAACGTCATCTTCGTGTTTGATTCACACGTTTTGCTTGCGTTTGACAAAACACAGATTTACAATGTTTTATTTTTTCTATTAGACACGGATCGCGGGGTTATACCGCGATCGAACGTTCGACCAAAGCATTTCGCCCTTGCCCTTGAATCCGATCCCCCTGGAGCTCTGCCGAAGGAAGCCGGAGGCAGCGCTGCGTCCGTTCTCGGTATGGAATAATTTGGCCAGCCCCCAATTTTATTTTTTTCACGGTCCCTTCTTTCCCTCGATCCCAATCCCGATCCCGATCCATTCAATTCGCGAAGCCCTTCTCTTCCTCGATCGTCTGAACCGCGTATTCTTCAGCCCCGATACTTCCATCCGTGCCAACTTTGAGCAAGGTTCTTTTCCTTCCTCCGGCCATTCAAGCTACAGAGATTTCTTTCTTTTCCCCAATCAAACCGCAAGAAACACTAATTGGTAAATCCTTATTTCCTTATTTGATTGCATATAATTGTTTGTGATTTTTTTTATGCATCTCTTATGTGTAAATCATATGTGATAGGGTTGAGATTCAATTTTTTTCTTTTACTTTTTTATGTGATTCACAAAGAAAAGAAATTAAGTTTGTCTTGCTTTTTTTTATTGTCGCATGTATGCGGGATTGTATTCCTCTTTCTAAATTTCCCATTAAATTTTCATTCTTATAAATGTCATTAATCTATCCTTGTGCTGCCTTTGTGATTGTATCATCAACTAAGCGAATAGAATGTTGGTTCCATTTACTTCATAGCTTATGGGTTTTATTTCAGAAATTCTAAGTCTTTTCTGCCATTCATTATTTTCTTTTGGTCTTTAAGGATGATTGAATTGAAATTATTTTTTCTTTTGGTTCCGTTTACAAATTCCTTTTCTGAGACTGTTGGAAGTAAAATTTAAGTTTTAGATATGTAAATACATAGGAATTTGGTGGTATGAGTGTAGAAATGAAAGTTTTGATGTGAGATATGTAAATCCATAAGAATTGAGTGCTATATATGTAAATGCTCCTTTTTTGTGTTGGTTTAGTATATATTTTTGGATTTTAGTATATTGAATGTGTTCCATTATATTACTGTTGCGAACAGCTTTACTGTGCATGACCAAAATGATCATTTTTCCATAAACAACTGCAAATCGGCTGTTTTCAAACCGCAGAAACCAAATAGCGTAATAGTTTATTCAGTTTATAGGCAAAACAGTCATTTATCCAGAAACAACTGCAAATCAGCTGTTTTTCAAACGCACAAACCAAACAGTCAGACAGTTTTTTCAGATTAGCTGCTCATCAGCAGATTATCAGGATCAGCTGCTTATCAGCAGAAGCTGGATAAGCTGCAGCTGCCCAAACAGAACATTATTGCAAAAGGAAAATAATTGATCACCTTTAACATTATTATTCATGAACATGATAAAGAAAAAAACAAAACAACTCCAATAATTCTTGTATAAAAATCTATGCTTCAAAGTATATGAAGACCTTAAAGAAATAGAAATAGGCTTATGATCAGAAGTGGAAAAATTCAAAACTCTAAAAAAGGAATAAGGAAAAGAATCAACCCAATCTTCATTATAAAAAATCCTATAAACACGACATCTAATAGTATTAACAATTTGATTATCATACCAACTAAACTTATCACCTATATGATTTAACTAAAAAAATATTAGAATTAAGAATGCAATTATTAAAATCAGTTAGCTTAGCATAGGTGAATGGCCAACAATCTTTTCACTAAACTCTGTGAATATAATTAAAGTCACCCAACAAAGGCCAATGATTATTAATATTAGTACCAAGATAAACAATATAATTCCAAAGATCATTTCTAATAGCAGCCCTATTATCTACATATATGAAAGTTACACAAACATTAGTATTAGAAGAGAAAGTAACGTGCCCATGAATATATTGAGATTTCATATCTAAAGCAGTAAAAGAAAAAAATACTACTACTCAAATGCACCCATTTTCAACAATATCAAAGTTATGAAAAATCATGGCATATATGACCACAGATCCCAAAATCCCATTTTAAGAGCTCTCTACCCCCGGCTACTCCTTAAATAACAAAAGTTCCAAACCCAGGATCTTTCACAGTTTGAACATCCAGACAATCTGAAGAAGAAGAAAGAAACCCAAAACACGATCATTTAAGAATGACTCAGATACGACAAGAGTAAGAATGACTTCTTATCTTCCAAAATTCATATACAAGTTAAGTGTCTTGGAAGACGAGAAGATATATCTGTAGAGCGAAAACCTGAAGAATAAGATGACGAAGGAGTCAAATGCCAAAGAACCAGAGGGAAAACGAACCAGATCCGTGGAGGAGCGATTAGGGCTAGAAATTCTCCGCTGGAGGCGGCGAGGGCAAGGTCGTGGGGAGCGTCACAGGGGCGAAAGCGAGGAGCGAATAGGGTTAGCGAAGTCACCAGATCGAATGGGGTTAGCGAAGTCACGGGATTGAATAGGGTTAGCGAAAGTCACGGGATCGAAGGGCCAGATAGGTAAAATTTCATTCGCAAGACGTCATCCCGCGGTCCGTGTCATTCACAAATATCAAAACACAGTTTTGAATAATCTGGCAATAAGTGCTAACCAAACAGGACGGCGATGTTTTCAAAACGCCGCCCGCACTTTTAAGCTGCCCCAAACGGGCCTTTACATATAACTCAATTCTTTTGTATTTCAATATCCAACACCTTAGCTTCAATTTTACTTATATGCTACTTTACCCACACGTTAAAAGGCGTATTTCACTTTTAAAGGTTAAAATAGTGGTAGTTTTGTTGTGATATGTAAGACTTGGGTGTTATTAATGAAAAAGTAAAGTTTAGGAGTTAAATATGTAAATACATTAGGATTAGGTGGTATATATTTAAATGCCTTAAAAAAAGTCCAACTTGAAACTAATGTGTGGCACCATGAGACCATTTACTCATTAATTGAGTAGCATTGCGCCATTGAAGCTTGCATATAATGGTAGTTGATTTTGTACTCTTTCATCATATAACTTAAAAGATTGTTTCATGTGATAAATTGGATACCCTCTTATGCTGGCCATGCTAAATTTTCTTAGGTAAGAGGTTGATTTGATATTTTAGGTGATATGTACCAATGATTTTAAAGTTTGTGTTATGCCCACACATGTGCCGATCCAAGATGGACCTGTTGAATGCAACCTAGCCAGCCCACAGACGGGCTGGTGTTTGTCATGTGAAGAGGCGGAGTGGTCCAGACGGGTTGTAGAAGGAAAGGAGGGGTGGCGTCCACTAGGGCCATAATCACACTCAATGAGGAGAAATTAAAGAAGGTTTGGAGGGAAAGTGAGAAAGAAAAGTTTTCAAAAAGTGTTTGAGGATTCTATTAAGGAGGGAATCTAGGATTTGTTTTCTTTCATGCATGTACTTGGTTGCTGCTGTGTTTTTTTCTTTTGGTGTTCTTAGCGACGGGTTGTGGGAGAACTGATTCACCTCTCGAAAAGTAGATCACTGTTGTGTTTTATTTATTTGCATATGTTTTTTATAAGAGCAACCCTCGTTTGAGTTTTTTCATCTCTCTCTTGTCGTTTCATTGTGGTTTGCTCACTGATTTTGGTCCGGGAGCGTATCAAATCGATATCAGACTCTAGATCTTGGTGGGATGACAACAAAGAAAGTGCATGTGCTAGAAGAAGAGGTTGGGCAAATCAGATTGAGAATGAAAGAAAGGTTCTCCACTATGGAGAGTAGGCTTTCTTCCATTGAAAGTTGAATGGAGGATGAATTCATGAGCATAGGAGAAATACGGGAGATAATGAGAAAACTCATGGAGATGCAATCCAAGGTCGAGCTGACCACTCTAGTTGCAGACCCTAACCAATGATCGAGCGAGAAGATAACGAGAAAGACATCAGCTACCTACAAGAGCTCCCCCTTAGGAATCAAAGAGTAGGGGGAGTGGATACTTCCGATGGAGGGGATGTGTCAAAAATTGGAGGAGAGAGTCTAAGGGGCACGAAAGAGCACAATGTAGGAAGGAGCGAATCAGGAGTGTGATATACTTATGATCGAAGGAGAGACTTCCACCCTAGATACATGGGAGGAAGAGGTGGTTGGGGTGGAGATGCAAAGGTCAGAAAACTGAAAATGCCAATCTTCGAAAGGGAGGATGCACATGGACGGGTGTATCAGGTGGATCAATACTTTGCGATCAATGGGTTGACAGGGGAAGAGAAGCTCATGACAACGAGATCATGCTTGGAGGGAAAGGTTTTAGTGTGGTTTCGGTGGATGGGGACAAGATATCTGATGCACTCATGGGAAGAGTTTAGTGATTGTTTGTTAGAACGTTTACAAGCCATTCAGGAAGGAGACGTACATGAGCATTTTTATGCTTTGACTCAGGAGGGGATGATTACAGAGTATTTGCAACAAGATTGGAAAGAAACTTCTTGAAGGGCTCAAAGTCTGACATACGATCAACCATTCGCCCTTTGAGATCGGGAGGATTTAAGGAAATGATGGACCTCGCCCAGATGATGGAGGATAAGAAATATGTTAAGAATACCAACAAAAGTGGCAACACCAGAGGTTTTTATAATAGCACATTGACAGTTAGGGGTGTAAACGAACCGAACACGAACGAACAGAGCTTGTGTTCGTGTTCGGTTTGTTTGAAATTTAGTTTGTTTGAAATAAGCTCGTGTTTGAAATTGTTCGTGAAGTCACTGTTCGTGTTCGTTTCTTAACGAACGAGCCGAACATGAGTCGAACACGAGCTGTTCGCGAACAACAAG
>NEWO01002468.1:0-17835 GCA_003013225.1 Phalaenopsis aphrodite
TTAATTTTTACAAGTCATCTTGGCTATGCATGAAAATGTATATTTCACATGTTACAAGTTACATAGTGATTTTTTTATGTGATTTAGAAGATTTAGGTGGAATAAATCTTAAAAAGAAAAGCTTAGTAATGTTGCCATACATAGATAATAAGAAAGTTACAGGACAAGGCAGCAGAAATTTTTAATTGGAAATCCCGGAATAGGAAAAAACCACATGTCTTAGCCTAGTCAAAATAGTTCATTATAAATTTTCAAGTACAAAGATGGACCTTTATATCACAATTGGGAAAGAGTGTTACACTATTACACCAAGTATAATGTTTGTATGTCCATAATATACAAGTGATATGTTATATTTTAAATATATTGTTCGAGAGAAGTTGTCACCAATAGTTATCACCGGGTCTTTAATAAACCGCGTTCAAGATATGTCATTGTGTAGTATTTAGGATTCTTTGTTACTCAACAGAGTACTTTATTACTCAACAATGTACTATGTTACCCAATAGAGTCTACCAATAGTGGCGAGCAGAGAGATGCCAGTCGTGGTTGATGGTGGCCGACGGGTGGTGGTCGGTGGCTACGAAGATCATGAGTTATCGTTAGGTCTTACACTGGAATTAAGCTCTTTCTCTTCTTATCCTTCCCTCCCTCAAGTAAAGAGAGGGATCTATTTATAAGCCCTATTAGAAGTGACATTTTTTTCTTTTAGTAGATAACCATCATAACCACCAAATCGAATGACCTATATTGAGTCCCCTTAATCATACAAGATTTTATGATGATCTGATGGTCTTAATGATCTCAAAATCAGGTGATTTTGGCATCATTGGATTCCTCTCGTCGAGGTGCTTGATTCAACTATAGGCACCTCGAATTTCTACTTTATTTGACCCTCCAATTAACCAACCAAAAGATTTAAAATTCATTTAACAGTTTGATATGAGCTTGATCTGACTCGAATTGGATCAATTTTCTTATCATTTTGTTTGTCTTTTTGAGCCAGTCTGTTTGACTATATGTTTACTGAAATCGGAGCTCTTGGTGGATTTTAATTTGAATAAGTGTTTCTTACTCAAAATTGCCTTGAGATCTATGTCAAATGCATGAAGATTTGTATCAAATGATAAATTTAATTAATGACGCATCGGTTGCCCCCTTATTTTTTGGTGTTTTCATACTGTCTAAAAATAATCAAAATAATGAGAATATAATAAAAATTTCAAAAAAAAATCAAAAAATTCAAATATTGTGGAGTTGGCTTGCGATTTACGGTGATAGTGGCTTGCAGGCAACGACGACAGTTGCTGAATGCGTAAGAGAGTTTGGTTCGGGTTGCCGCGAGATAGGGCGTGGTGCAGTTCATAGCGGGTTAGGGGCGTGGCTTGGATTACGGTTCAATGACTCTTGTGTGGGTTGGTGTGTCACAACAGGTTACTAGTTGGCTAGATGGGATGGCAGGTCACGGGTTAGCTGGATGGGATGGCAAGTCAAGCCCAATTACGAGGGCTATCGGGTCAGGTTGGGCCACGCATCGTGGGAAATTGCTTGAGAGACATGTCCTAGTCGGGTCGATTAGCTCGACATCGCAGGAGGATCGAACAGCGCGACGTTGGTCGGGCTAGTTGGGTCGACATCCCAGGATGGATCAAACGGAGTGGAGCTGGCTAGGTCAGCGATTTGGTTCACACATCGCGCCGCATGTATCGCAGTATGCAAATCGTGTGATGCTCAGCACGTGAGATCACATGCAATAGTAAATTGTGTGGGATTTTGCATGGTTTAACAAATGGATCGCGTGGGATCGGTGGCTATCATGGGCCAAACCAATTTTGGGCAGATTTTTGAGTATTGGTGCCATAAAATTAAGTTTTTGGCTTATCAATTGGCCTGACATGGATGAGAGAAAACACACTTCCTCGCTGAAGCGTCTTGAGCCTCTTAGCATGTTTTTATGCCTTATGCGCCTGCATTGTAGAACCGCTTGAGACTTTTGGACTGTTGTTGGAAAAAAATTTGCGTACATAAGACATATTCAACGCTGCGTGCGATACCCAATTAAAGGAAGACACATCAGCTTCGCCGGCCCCACCTTAAAACAAATAGACTTTTTACCGCGCGTGACCCGTCGACCTGACCCGTTATTGTAACCTCCATGTAATCCCACTGTAATCTCCGCTGTTACCCCCTGTAAAGCGCTTGTAAGCCCTATGTAACCCGGTGTAATCTTCGTTGTCACCCCCCTGTAACGCGCGTGTACACTGGATGTAATACTGGTGTAGCCTACGCGCTCACCCCCCCTGTAATACGGCTGTACACTAAATGTAACCCTGGTGTAACCTTCGCGGTCACGACCCTGAACTGCGCGTGTACACTGGATGTAACTCCGGTGTAAGTTCCGCGGTAACGCCCCTGTAACGCGTGTGTACTCTTGTTGTAAAACCGGTGTAACCTCCGCGGTCAGGTTGTACTGCACATGTAACCCGAATGTAATGTTCCTCTAATGTTGTCCACGCGGAATCGTCAATGTAACCTTTGTGTAACTTCAATGTAACATCGAGTTGCGCAAATTTGAGCGTGGGAATTACGGTATTTAAGCAATTAGGGTTACTGTTCTATTGTTCTCTGCCCATTTTCTTCTGCAGTGGCGGCTTCCGGCAGCTGGACTTCTCGAACTTGAAGATGGAGTACGAGTACAGAGATTATCAGTTTGTGTATGATGTTGAAGGAGAAGATGAGAGTTGTCCTACCAGGAAAGATGAAGTGGAACTTAAATCGGAGGTGTGTTTGGAGATGTCTTCTTATTATATTTTTTAGGGCTTTATTCAATGTTGTTTGCTATTAGGACTTTCTTATTTTTAGAGTTATGTTGGTAGAGTTACATGGTATTAGGTTTAATAAAAATAGTGAAATAAAGATTGAAGTAAATATTATATCCGACATTTAAATCTAGTAAAAATAGTGAAGCAAATAACTAGGTTTTGAATTTTTTTTTAATTATGAGCTGTTATTATGAATTTTAGGGTTGTTTTGTGCAGCTTGGTGAGAGCAAAGGTAGTTGTACCGAGCAAACAACCAATATATTACTCCAAACAATGGTCCACAATGAGAAAGAAGCTTATGAAGTATATTGTGCTTACGCTCATCATATCGAATTCAGTGTTCGCAAGGAGCTCACTACGTTTTGGCCTAACTCCAGAAATATCAGGACGAAGGACTTTGTATGTGGAAAATCAGGTTTCAAGAAAGAACTCAAGATTACAAAAACTATTAAATACAGAAGAACAGAAACAAGAACTGGTTGTCCTGCAATGATTCGATACGGAGTTGATAAGGAAGGCAACTGGACAGTTAAAAAATTAATTGAATCACACAACCACACGTTAGCGAACCTTGGTGACAAGCACTTACTGCATTCCTGCAGAAAGATAAATGAAGTAAATGCAGATGTTCTTAGATCTATGACACAGTCTGGGATAAGGCCGAAAGACGCGTTTAATTTTCTAGCCCAAGAAGTTGGGGGTGTAGAACCTGGAATGCACAAAGACAATTGCTTTCAATTTCATTCAAAGAGAGAAGAAATCTAGAATTGAAAATGGTGATGTCAACGCTTTATTACAGTTTTTTGTAGAGAGACGTTCTGAGGATAACATGTTTGAATGAGACTTTAAAACTGACTTCAGCGGTAAGGTAATAAGTTTTTTTTAAGCGACGGAATATCCAGACTTGATTATGACTGTTTTGAAGATGTCATTATTTTTTATACAAGCTATAGGTTAAATAAATATAACTTATGTTGTGCTCCTATTGTTGGTATTAACCACAATTAGGAGAATTTTCTCTTTGGAGTCAGTTTTTTGTTAGAGTAGACAGTGGATTCTTTTAAATGGTTTTTTAAAACTTTCATCCGTATCATGGGTGATAATCATCCAATAACAATCTACACCAATCATGATCAGACTATGTTTAGAGCAATAACAGAGATTTTGCCAAATACACGACATAGATTATGTCAGTGGCACATATACAAGAAATTACCTACAAATGTTCATTGCGGGGTAGTGAACAAGATAGTGAGTGATCTTTTTTTATAAATGCTCGAGCAAATGCGAGTCCGAAGAGAAATTTGATAATACATTGGAGGTGATGATTGAGACAGGAAATCTGCATGACAATGTATGCAAGATTAGATACAAGTGGTCTACTGTTTTTAATAAAGATGTATTTATAATCAGAATTTTATCTACACAAAGGAGTGAATCAACCAATAACATTTGTCATGGTGTCTCAAAGTCCATAAGTTCTATTACAGATTGTTTTTTGGGTATTGAAAATGTAATGAGAACATAGAGGCGCAACGAGAAGGATGAGGATTTCAAGTGTGATCAATCTTTCATAACTCCTATTACGAAGAGTAGTCCAATACTGAGGCAGACAACTGCATTTTACTCAAAGAAACTATACGCAATATTCAAGGAAGAGTTTATACACGGATCATGTGGTCTTCAATTACATGTATCCATAAACGATGAAACTGAATTTTTCATCAAGAGTTTGGATGATAATAAGACAAACAATACTTGAGTAGTTTATTTTGACAGTTTGAGCATGAATATTCAGTGCAACTGCAGGAAGTTCGAAATGATGAGACTACTATGTGCACACTCTCTATGAGTGCTAAATTTTTTACATATTAAGAAAATACCGGATAGATATCTCCTATTGAAATGGTCTGAAAATGCAAAGAGGGATGTGTATAACAGCTCTAGATACATGCTTCTGCAGCAGACACAATCCTCAAATAATATTCAAGTCGACCTAATATTCGAAGCACACATGCAGAAAATTGCATATCAATATACCCGAAAAGCACAAGGAAATCCAGAAGCAGAGCAGCACATGGAGGAATCCATGAAGAAATTATCATTGGACATTGATGACATTTTGATTGGTAAGGGTACTCAAACAAGGAGACAACAAAGGAAAAATAAAGCACTTGTCAATAATGAATCAAATATGAATGATCTTGCCAAAATGCGCCATAAAGGAATATCTAATGTCAGACTGAAAGGATATTGGGAGAAAAATAAAAGGTCAAAAGGTATGTTTCAACAACTCCAACCCCATTCATATATTTTATCACATCATAACATATCACCCATTATCATTTTATATATATAGGCAAGGAAAAAATTGTTTCAACA
The DNA here is from genome assembly GCA_003013225.1 of Phalaenopsis aphrodite. Taxonomy (NCBI): domain Eukaryota; kingdom Viridiplantae; phylum Streptophyta; class Magnoliopsida; order Asparagales; family Orchidaceae; genus Phalaenopsis; species Phalaenopsis aphrodite. The sequence goes on from NEWO01002468.1 coordinate 5,205, forward strand.
ACCGAAGAATCAGAATCATCACAATGTCATCCACCCGTATGCTCACAACCCAATTTTCTTACACAGGTACAAATTTTCATAATTGTTTATGTTGTAATACGATGATTTCATGTTGTCAGTAATACATCGATACACATGCAGAATTCATTTGCTCTACGGAACAGAGAATCTTACACCGCAATGATGACAAAATCCCTTCTCAGTGGTCATACCTGTAACATTTTATATTAGTAAGTATGTAGTTTCTTATATGTGCATAGGATTTTATCTGCTATGAAAAACAATATGCTGAAATTGAGTTTTTTAAATGCAGTAATTTATGATTTTGAACACCCCAAAATTCACATCTAGAAATTCATGAAACTCGGGATTTTGTTTCTCAGAAATTCAGCTTGGAGTGCAGAAAATCAATTTGGAATGCTGTGTGAAATATTTGAAAGTCTTAAACTCAAGATTCTCTCTCAGAAATTCAGCTTGGAGTGCAGAAAATCAATTTGAAATGCTAGGTCAAATATTTTGAAGCCTTGAATTCAGGATTCTGTCTCTGGAAAGAACCATTTTGGAATGCAACAATTAAGTTTGGAATGCATAAATTCAGAGCTTTGTAATCATGGAATTCAAAAATTGGAATGTTGTTTAATCATGTAATTCATATTTTGGAATGATGTGTGTTTGTTATGTAAACTGTGTACTCATGTAATTATTGTATTGGACTGCAGAAATTCAGATGTGTGTTTGTTTGTACTGAAATCTAAACTTTTCATAGGTGCGGTGTATTGGAGCACAATCCAAACTTTTCATAGCCGGCATGATGTAACTGTCGCTACCATCTCAATCACTTTGAAGCCCACGACATAAATACATAAACAAGGAGACTCAAAATAAGCAAAAAAAAAAAACTGGTTTCCTTTGAATATTAAATCAAGTTTCAGGTTTGATTTAATTACTAATTGATTTAAATCAAGTTTCAGGTGCTGCATTGAATATTAAATCAAGTTCTAGGTTTCCTTTCTTTTTATAAATCATAGGTGCTTCAATGGTTAAAAAAACTAACTGAGACTCAAAATAAGCAAAAAATAAAATGCAATTTCAAGAAATCATTCTCAAAAGCTTACATTTAAGCACAACTGAGCAACTCTTTACATTTAAGCACAACAAACACCTCTTCACATTTAATCACAGCTAGACAATTTCTTTATTACGAGTTACAAGAAAATACATGTGTAATATATTAAGCTAAACTGCAGCATCCACCCATTTGGCTCCATCGAGGTTAACTACAGCATCCACCCCTTTGGCTCCATCCAGCTCAACTGCAACATTTCTTATGAGGTGAAAAATAGATGGATAAATGTGACAATGCAAATTTAGCGATCTCGTAGCCTGTTTCTGCTCTAAATAATGACATGAATGTCTGTCAGTCTAAATATTCTTTTCACTCAAATTTACTTTTTTGTACAATTGTTTTCATATATTTACATACGAAAACACCACATTCAAAACTATTGCTTTACACTAGAATGCCTCTAGGCATTACAACTTGTCATTTACTAAGATCAACTTCAAATGCTTCCCCCACATCGCTTAGAAAATGTTTAATCTGCACAGTTAAATTTAGAAATGAATGAACAAGATCATAGGAAACATATAACTAATAAACATTGCATATTTACAATGACATCAGTTATATGCAAATGCATTCTGTTGGACAATGAATCGTATAATATCTATTTGCGATCCTTAATTGATCCAACAAGCAGTGTCCAATGCTGATTATTGATTATTGCTAGCAAACTTAAGTCCACATTCTTAGTCGTCTACTTCGTAATGTGCTCCATAAAGCCTTTTACGTTCCCTACCTTGTACAACTGCAGAGAAGGATATATATGATATAAAAACAATTAGTAATTAAAGAAATATTTGGTTGTACGATTACGACACATGAATTTCAAAATTTACCCAGTGGCATGGAGACACATATATGTAAGATTTGTATAGTTCCGAATTATTGCTCCTCTTATGCTCCATGAACATAGCGAAACAATCGACATGTTCGTTTCTTAACTACCCGGTGATGAGTAATTCATCAAGATAATGTCGGGTTAACGATACATGTCTCATATCAATTATTAAGTCCTCAATGCATTTCAAATGTTTAATTAAGATCATAAATAATTAGAAAAGTAAAAGATAATCAGCAATTAAAATTTTATACTTACATGTCAGTGAATTTATTACAACAAATATCGATTGCTTCCCGCATATAATCTGGAATTTGTTCTCTAGTAGGAAAATCGACCGTAAGTGGTGTTGGACATACCTATAAGCAAAACACAAACATTGTAAGATGAAAATATTTAAGCATTCCGTTTGGACACTTCAAGGAAATGTTATATACCTTATCAGGGTAGTCTTCATCAACATAATGCATGTCATCTTGTTCTTGATCGTCATGTTTATCTACAAATGATGTTTGGACAACTTCGTCAGCTACCTTACTATGTACAGTTGTATGACCAGAAGTAATTTCACCAGTTATGGCTTGCTGATCGAATTTATTTACTTCCCCTGTACGTATAATATAAATTTGTTAAATAAGAAATATTGTTAGTTAAGTTAATAAGGAAGAACTTTTAAAGGTAATACTTAGGTGCAATGCTTCAACCTCTTCAGACTCTTCAATCGCTTCCTGAGTTTGTTTTTGTCTCTTCTTCCGTTCATATATCATAAATGGAGAACTGAAAGACATTTTTCTTCTGTCCTGTATTGCCTTAATTCTATGAATTAGACTTCCTATCGGGGACTCTTTCACCCATTTAGTGGGTAATGTCTCAACGAGTTGTTTTAGTGCTTTATTTATTTCTTTAACTTCATATTTTAAATCTGTTATTGTATTTTCCAGCTTTGTAAGACGATTATGAACTGAGATTTAAAATTCCAAGAACAGTTTAGGATGATTTTTGAGTAATTCATGAATTTCTTCTATCAAATGCTAGAGGTAGTATGTTGATACTTATAATGTGGTGGATGACTGGTATGATAAGGAACTATAGCATCAACAGTATCAATGAATGCGGGCGACTGTGATTGGGTTTGAACGTCCCTTTGTCGGAGATGTTGCTCAGGATTGGATGGTTCTTGAGATGGAGAGCGAAGTAGATGATGCTCGCTATCTTTAATTTCAAGAAAATAATCAAAAACTTGCAAAACATTACATAGAATCAAAATTAATGAAAGTATCACGTGAATATAACAAATTCTATGGAATAAAAAATTAAATTGCTGACCTCGGCAGATTTAAGTCTCTCAAAGGCTAGCTGAATCTTCACAGTATTCCACCTCACATTTGACCACCTCAGCATTCTTGGTCTAACCTGAGGCAATGCTTGGAGGACCAAGAAAGTGTGCTCATAAAACCAAATCTGCGTTAAGCATGATGAATTATTTTAAAATTGATTAAATTAACTTTCAAAATTTATTAGTAGATCACAAATCGATAGAAGAAATACAAAACCGTTGATGTAACCCAATAGCTGATTCTTTTTAATTTTTGTGGCACAAACATTAAGTTGCATCTGTAGAAATCCACATAATGTTGTTGGCCAATTGTACGTTGCAAAAGTATCTACATTATTACAAATAGAAGACAATTCTTTTGAAACTCTAAAGTTGCTTGAAGGAAAAAATAAATTTGAAATTAAAAACTTAATTATTAATTGCAAAAGGTTGTGAGATGACTCTCCTAGTGAAAAGTTGAGTAAGACAGTCTTTATTTGTCTTGCATCCATTGTTTCTGACATAACATTGGTCCAACATGCAGGAAACCCTCTATTGGGCATGTCTAGCAGTAATGCAACTTCATCAGAAACAAATTTGACATTTTTTCCTCTCAAATTAAATGTCATTCGATCAACGTCCCAACAATGTATTATGTGGATCGTCAGAATATTGTCCTGAGGGTACAGAGGAAGTTCAAAAAATTGAGTCAAACTGATGGCTTCCAATTTATTTTGTCTTTATCGACTTTTGGTCAGACCTTATCGAGAACCTCTCGTACTGCAGATAGACGGCATCTGCAATTCATTGTTTTTGGGTTCAAAAGCCTACAACAATACATGAGAATAGTTTAATATCATCTATATATCTGTTTGACGATATTAGAGTTTCATTTAAAATTCATTTAATATCATTAAGCAAACTTCGATAAATAAATGAAAACAGCCACAATAATCAAAACATAAAATAATTTTTACTATATTAAAAGTGGTATATAACCTTGGACGCGATATCATTGTTGTACTTCATGACCACGTACACGATATCACCATTTAAATGAAAACAAGCACAATAATCTAGTTAATACCTAGAAACGGGTTGACTGTCCTCCTTCTTGGACTGCTTGCGACCGTCCTTCACTGTAACGGTTGTCTGCTTGCATTCCGACTGGTTACCCTCACCCAAATTCACACCATTGGTCTCTTCCAAGTTCTTCGTAGTCTCCCCCTTATCCTCCATTATACTCTTCCCTCACAGTAACAAAAACCCTAACCTTAAAAACGAACACGATGAAGGAACCCTAGCGGCGCGAATCCCTTTTTTCAAATACGATTTCTTACTATGTGTTTTTTTTAATTTTTACTAGGGTAAATATGTTTAAAGGAGTTACGTGAGGGTTACATCGCAGTTATACCAACGTTTCATGCGTAGTTCCATCGGGTTACATGCGCATAACTCGCCGTTACATTGAAGTTACAAGAAGGGTACAATGGCGATTCCGCGGAGACGGCGTTACATGGACATTACATTCCGGTTACACGCGCGATACAGTCTTCAGGTTACACAGGGGTTACATATAATGTACATCCAGTGTACATCCAGGGGAGTGACCGCGGGTGTTACACCAGTTTTACAACAAGAGTAAACGCACATTACAGGGGAGTTACCGCGGAACTTACACCGGGGTTACATCCAGCGTATACGCGCAGTTCAGGGTCATGACCGCGGAGGTTAAACCAGGGTTACATTTAGTATACAGCCATGTTACAGTGGGGGTGGGCGCGGAGGTTACACCAGTATTATATCTAGTGTACATGCGCGTTACAGGGGGGTGACAGCGGATATTACACCGGGGTTACATAAGGCTTACAAGCACTTTACAGGGGGGGTGACAACGGAGATTACAACAGGGTTACATGGATGTTACAATGGCGGTCAGCTCGATGAGTCACACGCGGTAAAAAGTCTATTTGTTTTAAGGTGGGGCCGGCGAAGCTGACGTGTCTTCCTCTAATTGGGTATCGCACGCAGCGTTGCATACATCCTTATAACCTATTTACCTGGTAAAATTAAAAAAAATCACACAGTAAAAAATCGTATTCGAAAAAAGGGATTCGCGCTGCTAGAGTTTCTTCATCGTGTTCGTTTTCAAGGTTAGGGTTTTTGCTATTGTGAGGAAAGAGTATAATGAAGGATAAGGAGACTATGAAAACCTTGGAAGAGACCAATGGTGCGGATTTGGGTGAGGGTAACCAGCCGGAATGTGAGAAGGCAACCGTTACGGTGAAGGGCGGTCGTAAGCAGTCCAAGAAGGAGGACAGTCATCCCATTTTTAGGTATTAATTAGATTATTATGGTTGTTTTCATTTAAATGGTGATATCATGTCCGTGGTTATGAAACACAACAATGATATCGCGTCCAAGGTTATCTACCACTTTTAATACAGTAAAAATTATTGTATGTTTTGATTATTGTGGTTTTCATTTATTTATCGAAGCTTGCTTAATGGTGTTAAATGAATTTTAAATGAAGCTCTAATGTCGTCAAACAGATATATAGATGATACTAAACTATTCTCTTGTATTGTTGTAGGTTTTTAAACCTAAAAGCAATGAATTGCAGATGTCGTTCATCTGCAGTACGAGAGATTCTCGATAAGGTCCGACCAAAAGTCGATGAAGACACATGGAAAAAATTGGAAGCCATGAGTTTTCCTCAATTTTTTGAACTCCCTCTGTACCCTCAGACCAATATTCTGACGATCCACACAATAAATTGTTGGGACGTTGATCGAATGATATTTAATTTGGGAGGGAAAGAGGTCAAATTTGCTTCTGATGAAGTTGCACTACTGCTAGGCATGCCCAATAGAGGGTTGCATGCTGGACCAATGCTCCGCCTGATACAATGGATGCAAGACAAATAAAGACTTCCCTACTCAACTTTTCACCAGGGGAGTCATCTCACAATCTTTTGCAATTAATAATTAAGTTTTTAATTTCAAATTTGTTTTTTTCTTCGAACAACTTTAGAGTTTCGAAAGAATTGTCTTCTATTTGCGAGAATGTAGATACTTTTGCAGTGTACAATTGACCAACAACATTATGTGAATTTCTGCAGATGCAATTTAATATTTGTGTCACTAAAATTAAAAAGGATCAGTCATTGGGTTACATCAATGGTTTTGTATTTCTTCTATCGGTTTGTGATCTACCAATACATTTTGAAAGCTCCTTTAATCAATTTTAAAATAATTCATCATGTTTAACGTAGATATGGTTTTATGAGCACACTTCCTTGATCCTCCCAGCATTGTCTCAGGTTAGATCAAGAATGTTGAGGTGGTCAAATGTGAGGTGGAATACTGTATAGATTCAGCTAGCCTTTGAGAGGCTTAGATCTGCCGAGGTCAACAATTTAGTTCTTTATTTCATAGAATTTGTTATGTTCACATAATAGTTTCATGGATTTTGATTTTATGTAATGTCTTGCAGATTTTTTATTATTTTCTTGAAATTAAAGATAGCGAGCATCAACTATTTGACTCTCCATTTAAGAAGCATCCAATCCTTAACAACATCTCCCACGAAGGGAAGTTCTATCCCAACCACAGTCGCCCGCATTCATTGATACTGTTGATGCTATAGTTCCTTATCATACCACTCCATCACATGATAAGTATCAACATACTACCTCTAGCATTTGATTTGAAGAAATTCATAAATTACTTAAAAATCATCATAAACTGTTCTTAGAATTTCAAATCTCAGTTCATAATCGTCTTACAAAGCTGGAAAATACAATGACAGATTTAAAATTTGAAGTTAAGGAAATAAATAAAGCACTAAAACAACCCATTGGGACATTACCCACTAAATGGGTGAAAGAGTCCCCGCTATGGAGCCTAATTCATAGACTTAAGGCAAAACAGGAAAGAAGAAAAAGGACTCTGAGTTCTTCATTTATGGTATTTGAACGGAAGAAAAGACAAAAACCAACTCAGTAAGCGGCTGAAGAGCCTAAAGAGGTTGAAGCCTTGCACCTAAGCATTATCTTTAAAAGTTCTTCCTTATTAACTTAACTAACAATATTTTTTATTTAACGGATTGATATTATACGTACAGGGGAAGTAAATAAAGTCGATCAGCAAGTCATAGCTGGTGACATTACTTCTGTCATACAACTGTACATAGTAAGGTAGCTGACGAGTTTTCCAAACACCATCTGTAGATAAACATGACGATCAAGAACAAAATGACATACATTATGTTGATGAAGACTACCCTGTAAGGTATATAACACTTTCTTGAAGTGTCCAAACGGGATGCTTAAATATTTACATCTTACAATGTTTGTGTTTTGCTTATAGGTATGTCCAGTCTCACTTACGGTCAATTTTCCTGTTAGAGAATAAATTCTGTATTATATGCAAGAAGCAATCAATATTTGTTGTAACAATATCACTGACATGTAAGTATAAAGTTTTAATTACTGATTATCTTTTACTTTTCTAATTATTTATAGTCTTAATTAAATTTTTGAAATGTATGGGTGACTTAATAATTGATATGAGACATGTATCGTTAACCCGACGTTATCTTGATGAATTACTCATCAACGGGTGGTTAGGAAACGAACATATCGATTGTTTCGCTATGTTAATGGTGCATAAGAGAAACAATAATCCGGAACTATATAGATCTAACCTATATGTGTCTTCATGAGAGAAACAATAATCCGAAACTATATAGATCTTACCTATATGTGTCTTCATGCCACTGGGTAAATTTTGAAATTCATGTGTCGTATTCGTACATCCAAATATCTTTAATTACTAATTGTTTTTATGTCATATATATCATTCTTTGCAGTTGTACAAGGTAGGGAACGTAAAAGTCTTTGTGGAGCACATTATGAAGCAGACTACTAAGAATGTGAAGTTAATTTAGCTACCAATAATCAATAATCAGCATTAGACACTGCTTGTTGGATCAATTAAGGATCGCAAATGGAGATTATACGATTCATTGCCCAACATAATGCATTTGCATATAACTGATGTCATTGTAAGTAAACAATGTTTATTAGTCATATGTTTCCTATGGTGTTGTTCATTCATTTCTAAATATAACTGTGCAGATTAAACATTTTTTAAGCGATGTGAGGGAAACATTTGAAGTTGATCTTAGTAAATGACAAGTTGTAATGCCTTGAGGCATTCCAGTGCAAAACAACAGTTTTGAATGTGGTGTTTTCGTATGTAAATATATGGAAATAGTAGTACAAAAGAGTAAATTTGAGTGGAAAGAATATTTGGACTGACAAACATCCATGCCATTATTTAGAGCAGAAATAGGCTACGAGATCGTTAATTTTGCATTGTCACAAGGATCCATCTATTTTTCACCTCATAACAAATATTGCAGTTGAGCTGGATGAAGCCAAAGGGGTGGATGCTGCAGTTCAGTTGGATGGATTAAACATGCATTCTCTTGTAACCAGTTATAAAGAATTTGTCTAGCTGTGATTAAATGTGAAGAGGTGTTTGTTATGCTTAAATGTAAAGAGTTGTTTAGTTGTGCTTAAATGTAACCTTTTGAGAATGATTTCTTGAAAAACATTTTGTTTTTTGCTTATTTTGAGTCTCAGTTAGTTTTTGTAATCATTGAAGCACCAATGATTGAATAAATGGAAAGGAAACCTGGAACTTGATTTAATATTCAATGCAACACCTGAAACTTGATTTAAATCAATTAGTAATTAAATCAAACCTGAAACTTGATTTAATATTCAAAGGAAACCCGTTAAAATTTTTTTTTTGCTTATTTTGAGTCACCTTGTTTATGTATTTATGTTGTGGGCTTCAAAGTGATTGAGATGGTAGGGGCAGTTATATCATGTCGGTTATGAAAAGTTTGGATTGTACTCCAATACACCGCACCTTTGTAAAGTTTGGATTTCAGTACAAGCAAACACATCTGAATTTCTGCAATCCAATACAATAATTACATGAGTACACAGTTTACATAACAAACACACATCACTCCAACATATGAATTACATGATTAAACAACATTCCAATATTTGAATTCCATGATTACAAAGCACTGAATTTCTGCATTTCGAACTTAATTGTTGCATTCCAAAATGTCGCTTTCCAGAGATAAAACCTTGAGTTTAAGGCTTCCAAATATTTGACACAGCATTCCAAATTGATTTTCTGCACTCCAAGCTGAATTTCTGAGGAACAGAATCTTGAGTTTCCTGAATTTCTGTATGTGAATTTCGGGGTATTCAAAATCATGAATTACTACATTTAAAAAACTCAATTTCAGCATATTTTTTTTCATAGCAGATAAAATCCTATGCACATATAAGAAATTACATACTTACTAATATAAAATGTTACAAGTATGACTACTGAGGCATTGGTTTCTCATTAAGGGATTCCGTCATCATTGCGGTGTAGGATTCCCTATTCCATGGAGCAAATGAATTCTGCATGTGTGTATCGATGTATTGCTGACAACATGAAATCATCGTATTACAACATAAACAATTATGAAAATTTGTAGCTGTGTTAGAAAATTAGGTAGTGAGCAAACGGGTGGATGACATTGTGATGATTCTGGTTCTTCGGTTGTTGAAACAATTTTTTCCTTCCCTATATATATAGAATGATAATGGGTGATATGTCATGATGTGATAAAATATATGAATGAGGTTGGAGTTGTTGAAACATACCTTTTGACCTTTTATTTTTCTCCCAATATCCTTTCAGTCTGACATTAGATATTCCTTTAGGGCGCATTTTATTTTTCCTTTGTTGTCTCCTTGTTTGAGTACCCTTACGAAATAAAATGTCATCAATGTCCAATGATAATTTTTCATGGATTCCTCCATGCGCTGCTCTGCTTCCAGATTTCCCTTTGCTTTTCGGGTACATTGATATGCAATTTTCTGCATGTGTGCTTCGAATATTAGGTTGTCTTGAATATTATTTGAGGCTTGTGTCTGCTGCAGATGCATGTATCTAGAGTTGTTATACACATCTTTCTTTGCATTTTCGGACCATCTCAACATGAGATATTTATCCGGTATTTTCTTAATGTAAAAAATTTAGCACTCATAGAGAGTGTGTACACAGTAGGCCCATCATTTCGAACTTCCTGCAGCTGCACTGAATATTCATGCTCAAATTGTCAAAATGAACTACCCAAGTATTATTTGTCTTATGTTCATCCAAACTCTTGATGAAAAATTCAGTTTCATCGTTTATGGAGGCATGTAATTGAAGACCACATGATCTGTGTATAAACTCTTCCTCGAACATTGCGTACAACTTCCTTGAGTAAAATGCAGTTGTTTGCCTCAATATAGGACTACTCTTCATTATAGGAGTTATGATAGATTGATCACACTTGAAATCCTCATCTTTCTCGTTGCGTCTTCATGTTCTCATTACATGTTTAATACCCAAAAAACAATATGTAATATAACTTGTGGGCTTTGAGACACCATGATAAATGTTATTGGTTGATTCACTTCTTTGTATAGATAAAATTTTCATTTCAAATACATCTTTATTAAAAGCAGTAGACCACTTGTGTCTAATCTTGTACATATCATCTAACCACACATTGTCGTGCAGATTTTCTGTCTCAATCATCACCTTCCAAGTATTATCAAATTTCTCTTCAGACTCACATTTACTCAAACATTTATAAAAAATATCACTGACTATTCTATTCACCACCCCGCAATGAACCTTTGTAGGTAATTTCTTGTATATGTGTCACTGACATAATCTATGTCGTGTATTTGACAAAATCTCTGCTATTGCTTTAGCCATAGTCTGATCCTGATCGGTGTAGATTGTTATTGGATGATTATCACCCATGATACGGATGAAAATTTTAAAAAGCCATTTAAAAGAGTCCACCGTTTCCTCCGATAAAAAGCCGACTCCAAATAGAACATTCTGTCAATTATGGTTAACACCAACAATAGGAGCATAACATAAGTTATATTTATTTAACCTATAACTTGTATAAAAAATAATGACATCTTCAAAGCAGTCATAATCAAGTCTGGATGTTCCATCGCTAAGAAAAAACTCATTAGCCTACCGCTCACATCAGTTTCAAAGTCACATTCAAACATGTTATCCTACAAACAACTGTAATAAAACGTTGGCATCACCATTTTTAATTCTAGATATCTTCTCTCTTTGAATGAAATTAAAAACATCTGTTTTTGTACATTTCAGGTTTTCTACACCCCAACTTCTTGGGCTAGAAAATTAAACGCATATTTCAGCCTTATCCCAGACTGTGTCATAGATCTAAGAACATCTGCATTTACTTCACTTATCTTTTTGCTGAAACGCAATAAGTGCTTGTCACCAGGGTTTGCTAAGGAGTGGTTGTGTGATTTAATTAATTTTTTAACTGTCCAGTTGCCTTCCTTATCAACTCCGTATCGAATCATTGCAGGACAATCAGTTCTTGTTTCCGCTCTTTTGTATTTAACAGTTTCTGAAATCTTTGGCTATTTTTCCACATACAAAGTCCTTCGTCCTGATATTTTTGATGTTATGCCAAAACGTAGTATGCTCTTTGCGAACACTGAATCCAATATGATGAGCGTAAGCACAATATATTTCATAAGCTTTTTTCTCATTGTGGATCATTGATTGGAGTAATATGCTTATTGTTTGCTCGGTACAACTAATTTGCTCTCACCAAGCTGTACAAAAACAATCCTAAAATTCATAATAACAGCTCATAATAAAAAAAATTCAAAACTTAATTATTTACTTCACTGTTTTTACTGAATTTAAATATTGGATATAATATTTACTTCAATCATTACTTCACTGTTTTTATTAAACCTAATATTATGCAACTCTACCACCATAACTCCAAAAATAAGAAAGCATTAACAACAAACAACATTGAATAAAACCCTAAAAAAATATAATAAGAAGACATCTGCAAACACACCTCTGATTTAAGTTCTACTTCATCTTTCCTGGCAGGATAACTCTCATCTTCACCTTCAACATCATACACAAACTGGCAATCTCCGTACTCGTACTTCATCTTCAAGTTCGAGAAGTCCAACTGTCGGAAGCCGCCGCTATAGAAGAAAATGGGCAGAGAACAATAGAACAATAACCCTAGCTGCTTAAATACCGTGATTCGTGCGCTTCAATTTGCGTAACTCGCTATTACATTTAAGTTACACAAGGGGTACATTGGTGATTTTGCATGGACGGCATTAGAGAAACATTACATTCGGGTTACATGCACGATACAGCCTGACCGCAGAGGTTAAACCGGTTTTACAACA
>NEWO01002469.1:0-12493 GCA_003013225.1 Phalaenopsis aphrodite
TATTAGAATTCTGAGTAAATCAAAATTACAGACTTGCTGCTTGGGATGTTGATCCGCTAGTTTTGTGCTGATAAAATAATTTTATGTGTTTATAGTTGCTACTCCTAGTGATGTAGGTATTACTAATTTTAAAATACATTTTCTAATTATTGATTTCAAAAATTTACTAAGATAAAAATGCAAATGCACGTATCATTCAAGTAATATAGGACTTTCTCTAGTATTAAGTATCAATCTCTTGGGCAAGAAAAAACTCTTTTTATAGACTTAATAAAACTCAACTTAAACTGTAGGTAACTTATATAGGAATGAAGATAAAAAATTATGTGTAAAAAGGAATACTAATACCTAAAAATTCTATTTCTAAACTTAAAGAAAATGCTAAGTGTTTCTAAACTATCTTTATGTAGAAGAGTTCAATTATATGGAAGTCCTTGTCCTTGCAATGAGATCATAATTAGTGTAGGTATCAAATGTTTATAAATTTAAATGTAGTTTTATGGCAAATACGATCATACCTATTCCTTACCATCTGTTGAGTGCATAAAGAACATTGGATAACCTAGAGTTAAGTTCATTAATCCTTGATTATGTTGGGTAGATACTAGTCTCTTAGAATACCCAAGCAAGCCCTCAATTTGGCTAACCTAGTTTCAAGTTCCAAACCCTAGATCAAATTTGTTAAGGTTCTAGCCTTTCACCATAGAATCATCAATTTACACCGGTCAAAACTTATCTCCCTATCTATTTGCACTCACCCCAAGATAACTTTTTCTTCATCCTAAAGGTGTGGTAATTACTAATTGAGGAGAAGCATAGTCCTTCTAGATCATTATGTTTTCACAATATGTTTTAACTTATGAGTTGGCTAAATTGCATAAGTAAATTAAGCATAAACTAATATACTATCACAATATAGAAATTTAAGCATTTATAAATAATTATATTCCTACACATGATTATTTCTCATCACAAGGAGAAAGATAAAAAAAACTATACATAATTTAAGGGGAAAATACAACAACACATGGATTGATATTTAGAATCAGGTTTACAGAAGAAGCTTTAACAAAACCCAAACAAAAATATAAAGTACTTATCTCAATATCCTCCCCAAAAAAATATCCTTAAGTTATTTACTTCCTTCTCACACTGCAGGCACACCTCCCACTTGAAGAGACACCCCCCACACAAACACTATGATTTCCTTCACACCTTGAATAGACACTACTTATGATAACCCTCAAAATCCCCCAAGAGTCATATTAAATGCATCTTCAAAATTTGTCCAAATATAATACATTGTAAATAAAACCAATTTTGGTGCTAGGAGCCCAACCGTGGTGCCTAAGCACCATCCTTCTAGAAGAATGAATTAACTACCTAACGTCAGGTCAAAATTTTCTTCTTTGGTTCATTTGGCTCCAAATTGCTCCATTTTTGCTCCATTTTTGCTTCATTTGCTCTGATTGCTTATCCTATTGTCCTTATAATAAAAGATACAATAATACCTTCCATTAAAGTGCAATATAACTAAAAATAAGTGTTAAATGTATATAAAAAGCAGCAAATTTTCAGGCATGTCAAAATATCTCAAACTTCATTGTTACTTGTCCTCAAGTAACTCTCCTATTTTATAAACCATATGCTTTAACTTATGGTAGTGGATTTCATTAACGATTCATATAGTTTTACCCCATAAATGAGACGGTGTAACTTTAGAATAATTTTCAATAACTCAAGTCAGAACTAGGGTATAAGAATAGCTAGTGATCAAGTTAGGAATTCTTATTTTCTATTCATTTCAAAAATAATTATAATTTGTCAGACTTAGGAATCCTATAAGAATTAAAAAAATATAATTATATGAGAACTCTATTAGTAAAGAATTGACTAATACATTTAAAATAGATAATAAGCTCATAAATGTAATTAGGTTTCTTCCATTAAGATGATTCAAGTGAAGTCAATTTTTAATTAGGCATATTCGTATGCTTCTTTCCATATATTTTCCTTTTTTTCTTTTATTTTTCCTTTTTTTTCATGATCTTCCTAATCCTTATTCTTTTATGCTTGGATTACTTTATCCGAATAATATTTAATGATTTTGAACTTTACTATTTTCCTCCAATGTTAACAACTTATTGATCCTAAATTTCTATATCGATAGAATGTAAAATGCGATGTATGCGATTAATTTTTTTAATAGATATTCTTAATTTGCAACGGCGCAAAAAACTTGGTGTCAAGCAAAAGCTAGGTAAATCTTTCACTATGAAGCAAATAAGAATGCAGTTATAATTTTAAATATGGGGACACTACGCAAGTATACGTATTGTTATCAAGTAATATAGAACTTTTTGATTAAGTCTCGAATATTAAACCCACATGGAGAACTAGAATTAGATAACAAAATTTTACTTAGCAATATATTCGAACATAAACTTAAGAAGCTAAATCAGGAATGAAAGTTCGATTTTTTTTTTTGATAATTTGAAAATAAAGTAAGCAACTAATTAATTTTACTAAAATACTTGCAAGATGAAGACAATATAAATAAAATATCTATTTCATTATCATGAATAAGTGATAAATATAAAAATTTTGTTGTGAAAGTATGCAAAATGTTTTGTGCTAAATATGAGCAATAATATTCTTTACCCTTACTAGAGATGCTATAAAGAACATTGGTTAATCTATAGTTTGAATAGTGCTGAAGACCGGCTAGACATCAAAGATACTAGCTCTCACATGGGGGCTAACATCTCGTGTCAAAACCTAAAACTATAAAACAAATTGGGGGCTTTAGCTTGTCACTCTAAAGTCCTCTAATTCTATACCCTTGAAAATTTTATTTTCCTATTTATTTGCACTCAACCCCATGAACTACATTCTCATTCATGAAATCAATATGAGATTCCAACCATTTTTTGACTGAGACAATACATCTCGGATCTTATGTGTTTTCACAATATGTATTAACATCTTAATTGGTCAAATCAAGAATTAAATGAAGTGCAAGGTTTCGAATCATCATAACTTCTTCCAACATTGAAGTCTAATACTTCAAATAACTTCCTTTAAATATTTAATCACTTATCATTTTAAGAAAAAGGATAAATAAAATTACTCAGAATCTATGCAGAAAACACAACCACACATGAGTTTAAAAGTAGAAATCATGCACACAAACAAGAAATCTAAATTAAAACCAAGTGTAGACAAAAAGATAACCACTTATCTCAAATTCTCTCAACCAAATGCCTTGAATTTCCTTTGAATTTTCTTCCTTCTCTCACAATAAAAACTAACACTCAAAATAAAATAAAATAAAATAAAGGTGGCTGGCAGCGGTGACGATGGGCTGTGAAGTTTGATGGATGAATGACCTTTTTTCCTGGAAAATCTAAGTCTTTTCTTATAAAATTCCAAGGGGTGTCTTGGTGTCTCTCCAAAAAGATGTCTCCATTCAATGAATCTTCTAGAAGTTTCCTCATCATAAGTCAATTGAACAAACTTTTGTGTCCATTGGCTATTTCCCACGTTTTTATCAAGGGTTGCTTCAAACACCTCTTCAAAAATCCACTCACTTTAAATAATTCATCAAGTAAATACTTCTGGCGCTTAAGCGTGGGCTATCTGGCGTTTGGGCACGGAGCCTCTGGTGCATAGGCGTCAGACTGGGCGCTTAGGTGCCCCAGTTCATTTTTTCACTTTCTTCATTTTTGCTCCAAATTTGTCTTTTTTCACTCATTTTAGCATTTTCCATTTATTTGATTGTACCTGTAAGAAAATCACACAAATACCTTTCACTAAAGTGCAATATCTCAAAAATAGGTATAAAAATGTGTATAAAAATACTTAAAAACCCCCAAACTTAAGAGGTTACTTGTCCTCAAGTGACCTTTCAATCTTTAAAAACCATCATAACTAGATAATGCATATGAGTTTCTTTTGGAGTTACCAAAATTTTGATGTAGAAATATAATAGTCCAATTTAGAAAAAAATATTAGTAAATGAGACCAATTTAAAATTTAGGAATTTTTAATATTAAAAAAAATGAAAATATGATTTCCTATCTAATTCAGAAATATTGTAGATTTTCCAAATATAGAGTTTAGGCATTTTATCATCTCCACTTATAAAAAAATTTTTAAGCATAATTTTACTCACTATATTATATCCTTAAACTTAAGAGTTTCTCGAGTATTATACTTTAAAAAGATCAGATGTGGAACCAATTTTTGATTAGACACTAATCCTCAAGCTTCTCCTCCCTTTTTCAAATTTTTTTTCTTTTTCTTTTTCCTTTTTTTTTCTTTTTCTGGAAAGGATTACTATATCTGGATAGATCTTTAATGGTTTTGAATTCCACTCTTCTCTTCCTAAAGAAAAGAGTTGATATTTTTCTTTCACTTGAAAACATAATAATAGTTTTGAAAATTAATTTCAATAAAAGAAACTTAAGTTTTGAAAATAAAAGGTCTAAATCTACTAACGGTACTTACACAATACTTAGCATTTTCTGCACTAAAAATTTTTAACTTAAAGTTTTTCTTCATTACTATAAATTTTAACTAAATTCTCTTACTCATTTCTAAAATCAAAATTTTACTTTCCTAAAATAACTTAATATACATAATCATTTTTCAAATCAAAATCAATTTTTTTTTTAAATACATTTGAGAATAAATAAACTTTCAAGTTTCTTTAAAATTTTTCATCCCCCCAAACTTAAAATTTTTAATAGAAATAAAACATTTTAACATCATATATAAATAAGCAGGAATAAATACTAACTATAACATGTTTGCAGGAATTTTTATATCCTAAATATGTAAGCACAAAAATCAAAAATAGGAATAAAAATTTATATGATCAAGTTTAATTTACTTAAAATACAAAGATTCATTAGACTTCTATGCAGTGGAGTATAACAAAAAAAAACAAAATAAACACACTAACAAACATACATAACTGCAACATAAGGAAAAATAATTGGCAGTAAATTGAAAATTTTAAACATGCAGCTTTAAGTGACAAGTTAGCTAAATCCTAAACCTTCCTAAGATTCCAGAATTAAGTTTAAAAAATACTAACTAAATACAACAACATAATTAAAACAATTACTATCACACATAATAGCTACTCACTAAACACAAATACATCACAAAATGTGTACGAAACAAAGCACAACATAATGAAAACAAGCTGTCTTTATAATCACAACTAAAAACATAATAAAAAGTACATAATACTAATACCAACATCAGTTCATAACGATACAAGAACTAAAAACAGAACTAAAGATCCCAACTAGTCATCGCCCTCTTCTTCATCACTGTCATCACTACATCAAGTAACTGTAAGCTCATATGGTGGATACCTGGGATAATAAAGAAATAATACATCTCAATTACCTCTATTGAGATGCTCCATAGCAATGTTGTATTCCTCTTCATAATCGCTTCGTCTCTTCATATACCCATCCATATGCTCTGCAAAATGCTCTAAGTTTTCCATTTTTCATTGGTGTAAATAACATTATTCAAAATTCTTTCCATAAGTTTTGACTGAGAATCAGATCTAGAAGTATTACCTCGTGATGTATAAGCCTATGAAGTAGAGGCTCGTGAAGTAGAAGCAGCAAAACTACTGTGGAATCTACCCTTCCAACCAAAAATAGAATGATATGAGTAAGTCTTCACATTCACACTGGTAATGGGCTTTAGTGGCTGTAAGGTCTCCTCCCAGCTGTCATATCTAACACCAGCATGTTTGCATAATGAAAAGATCAACGATGCAAATCCCAAACCTGTAGTAGTAGCAACAACAGCAGAACTAGTAATAACTCTATAAATCAATCCTCCTATGTCAATAGGCTTAGATTGCTGAATACAATAGTTCAAAGTTGCTCTATATCAAGTCACTTCACTCAAATGATTTGTAGCAGCAGACGAGCAGAAATAAAATAATGTCATGCTTTCGCAGTGGCATCCAACTTTGAAGTAGGAAATTTTACCCTTCTTTCATTTGTAATCTTCCATAATCCTCTCTCAACAGTCAAAGATGAAATAATCTCATCTAGCTCCTCCTCAGTAGGACTATAGTTTGAATAAAAGCACAAAGTACTCAGGGGTAAGTAATAAAACTGATTAATTACCTTAGGAGAAAATGGTACTGTCTTCCCCCTCACTATGACTCCTTCTTCATCAGCCTTTGAGAAATTAGCATAGAACTCTCGTACCACAAAAATCACGGTGACAACAGAAAAATAATAGAATCGCTCCAACTAGTGGCTAATTATCAACTCTTCAACAACTCCTCTCGGATTTTTAAAACATCGCTCAGGAATTAATTTCCAAGAATGCAGTGCATCGCTATACCAATCCTGAGCTCTCAAACTAACAAAATTACTTGAATCGAATGGAGCTTTCCCCTTACATCTCTTCATTCTTGGTGTCATTTTCTAAAAAAATGTATAAAATTCAAAATAAATTTCACAATCAACTCCAAATCACTAAATTCAACTCTTAAAAGCTTAAAATAACAAATCCATGCATTTTCCATCAATTTTTTCAAAATTTTCACCATGAATCGTGATTTTTGGGTAGCTCATGAATATGCTCAAAATCCATGGTGAAAATAAAATATTTTTGCATATAAGTGAAGCTCTCACCTCAAGAAGATCAAATCTAACAAATTTGGCTTGAATCCACCAAGAAATCTTCAAAATAGGTGATGCCCTAGCCTAGAAATCACGAAAACCCAAGGTAGGAGACGAAGAGAGGTCTACTAATGGTGTTTTTGGCCCAAAAATTCATTTAAAATTGTTTGCAAACTAATTTTTGTGAACCGACGCTTAAGCGATAATGGTTCGGCGCTTAGGCGCTAGCCTATCAATTTAGGCAGTGCTTAAGCATAGGTTTTAGCGCTTAGGCGTTAGTGCACAAATTTTAATTTTTTTCAATTTAAGTGAAATGCACTCCTAGCCTAAGTCAACCAACCCTCTATGGTCTCAAAACACTCTATATATTATGTTCTTCCCTCCTATCTCTTCTCTTACTCAAGATTTGCCGATTTAAACTAATTTAATTTAACACTAAATATCACAAAATTTTACACAAAAAAAATATTTATATTAATTCACGAACAATTACAAACATTCAAATACATAAATTCTCAATCTAAATAGTCTCGGATGAGAAACTTCTTGGCACAAACACTAAACAATATTAACATATAAAAACACATTAAAACACACTTAATATTAACAAATACTAAACACATAAACACACATTAAACACATAAATTCTAAATCACGAACTTAATTTCATTCCCTAGTGGGTGGAAAAAATTCAGGCTTATCATTAGTATCTCTCTGAAAGAAGGGACAATTATTAAAAACTCTGGTTGAATCTTCTTCAATCCACTTGTTCTTCAGATACATTTCCTTGTCTGCTTCTTCTATAAAATTGGTATGGTTAAACTACATCTTAAGTTGCCATCCTATATGATCAAGATGTGCATTAACTTCCATCACTTTCACTTCAATTGAAGTTATGTTAGCTTCAATCTTAGTGATTTTCTCCACCATTCCTTCTATACTAACGGCAAGGAAACCGTTAAACATCTCTTGCGCACTCTGACTAATAAAATTCTTTCTCATTACTTCTTCCTTCTTCTTCAAATCACTCTCCCAAGAAGACATTTTTCAAAACTTCTCTCTTTTCACTTAGAATTTAAGGTTAAATGGAGGTGTGGTGAAATTTCTCTTTATTCCCTTCTATTTATAGGCTCTAAAACTCCCTATAACTCCTAGGCATGTCCTAGAACTGCTCTTACATATTCAAGTTAACCAATTTGTAGTTAGAACTTCTAGAAACCAAATTCGCACATTTTTTTAACTATCGCGCTTAAGTGACAGATCATGGCGCTTAAGTGCTAGTGCTCAATTTAGCACATGTCAACTTAACATCCAAACATTCATTCTAATATGTCTAAGTCATCTTTTAAGTTCTTAGAAAATTCACTAACACATTATATGGTCAAAATACTACCAGAATTTTATAAATCACACACAACAACACAATAATATAAATAAACACACAGAAAACTATGGGGTTCCTCTCACAGAGCGCTTGGTTTAACATCATCAACCCAATGTAAACAGTGCTTATTCTGGTTGACCCAACATCAAAAAATCATTTAATTCAAGTTGGTCACCTAAAAAGTAGGATTTCAGCCTATGACCATTTACTTTGAATATTTATCAAATTTATGATCTTTGATATCCACAGCTCCATAGGGGTAAAATTTCATCACAACAAATAAGCCCATCCACCTAGACTTAAGTTTGTTTGGAAATAATCTTAACCTTGCATTATTAAGCAAAACTTGTTGCCCTAGATAAAATTTTTTTGTAAGAATCCTCCGATCATGCCACTTCTTCATCTTTTCTTTGTAAATCTTAGCACTTTCATATGATTCATTCATTATCTCTTCAAGCTCATTTAATTGCAATAACTTTTTCTCACTAGCATCATTCGAATTGTAATTAAATTCCTTAATCGCTCAATATGCTTTATGTTCAAGTTCAACTTGTAAGTGACACGCTTTCCCAAATATTAGCCTGTGTGGGGATATTCCTATAAGAGTTTTGTATGCAGTCCTATAAGCCCACAAAAAAAAAGTTAAGTTTAGCTAACCAATCCATTTTAGTCAGATTTATAATTTTTTTCAATATTATTTTAATTTCATGATTGGATAATTCAGCCAAACCACTTAGGCTGAGGATGATAAACAGTAGCAATTCTATGATTTATATGATATTTTGTTATTAATTTCTCCATTACTACATTTCTGAAATAACTTCCCCCATCAGTTATGATTACTCTCGGCATCCCAAATCTACAAAATATATTCGTTCTTAAAAACTTTGCAACACTTTGAGCATCACATCGAGGTAAAGCAATAGCTTTTATCCATTTGGATACATAATCTACTGCTAATAACATATATAAATTTCTAAAAGATGGTATAAATGGTCCTATGAAATCTAATCCCCAAACATCAAATATCTAAAATTCTAATACATAATTGAGGAGCATTCTATTCTTCCTAGAAATATTGCTTACTTGTCGACATCGATCACAAGTTTAAATATAAGCATTAACAACTCTAAAGATTGTAGGCCAATAAAATCCAGATTGTAAAATTTTGTATGTATATTTATCAACACCAAAATGTTACCAAAATCAGAATTATGATATTTTTGGATAATTTCATAAGTTTCTTCTAAAGGCACACATCTTCAAACAATAAGATCCTTTCCCTATTTATATAAAAATGAGTCATCCCAAAAATAAGTCTTATCTTCAGATACAAATTTCCTCTTCTATTGGTATGTCATTCCATATGTATAATATCACTAACAATAAAGTTCATGATGTCGACATACCATGGAACACACCACTCATTAACATTGAACAATTCTTCATCTGAAAATGTTCATTAATTTCTTTTTCAAAACAAAGTGGTTTTTCTAACTCAAGCCTGGACAAATGATCAACAATTTGATTTGCAACTCCTTTCCTATCTACTATTTCAAAGTCAAATTCTTGCAATTGAAAAACCCCTCTTATCAATCTTGGTTTTGCATCCTTATTTTTCATTAAATACTTAATAGCAGAATGATCTGTATGCACTATACATTTAGTTCCAATTAAGTATTATCTAATTTTATCAAAAGCATATACTTCTACTAATAACTCTTTCTCAGTTGTGGTATAATTAATTTGAGCTTCATTAGGATTTCTACTAGCATAGTAGATAACTTTGAAAATCTTATCATGCTTTTGTCCTAAAACATCTCCAATAGCATACTCACTAGCATCACACATTAATTCAAAAGGTTTTTCCTAATATGGTGAAACAATAATTGGTGCAACGACTAATTTTTCTTTTGATAACTCAAAAGCTTTTAGGCACTCTTCATCAAAATTAAAAATTACATCTTTTTCAAGTAAATAAGAGGCTTAGCAATTTTTAAAAATTATTTAATATAACTTCTGTAGAATCTAGCATGTCATAAAACACTCCTAATTTCCTTCACACTTATTGGGTGAGGTAAATTAGTGATCACTTGAATTTTTGTAGGGACTACTTCCATACCATTTTCTGAAATTTGATGTCCAAAAATTATTCCTCCTGCTACCATAAATTGGCATTTTTCCCAATTAAGGACTAAATTTGTTTCTTCACAGCGCTTAAGAACTTTTGATAGATGTTCTAAACATGATTCAAATGAAGTTCCAAACACTGAAAAATCATCGATAAAAAACTTCAATCTCTTTTTCAATTAAATCACAAAAAATAGCCATCATGCATCTTTGAAATGTAGCATGTGCATTATATAAACCAAAGGGCATTCTTCTAAAAGCAAATGTATCATAAGGACTGGTAAAAGTTATTTTCTCTTGATCCTCAGGAGCTATTTGTATTTGATGATAACCAGTATATCCATCCAGAAAACAAAATTATTTATGTCAGCTATTCTATCCAACATCTGATCTAGAAAGGGTAGTGGAAAATGATCTTTCCTTGTGGCAAGATTTAGTTTTCTATAATCAAAGCATATTCGCCATCCTGTGACTTGTCTTATTGGTATTAACTCATTATGTTCATTTAAAGTCACATTCACTCCTCCTTTCTTAGAACACAGTGAATTAGACTATCCCATGCACTACCTGAAATAGAGTAGATAATTCCAACATCCAACCACTTTAAATTTTATTTCTTAACAACTTTTTTCAATATAGGATTCAGTCTCCTTTTAAGATTAGCCTTAGGCTTGCAGTTCTTTTCCATATGAATTCTATGCATACAAATTGAAGGGGTGATTCCTTTTATATCAGCAATTGTCCATCCAAAAGCTTTCTTATAACGCTTTAAAGTTTTCATCAAACTTGCTTCTTCTTCTGTAGTTAATTTTGAGGAAATTATGATTGGTAATGTAGAGAATCACCTAAAAATGCATACTTCAAATGTTCAGGAAGCAACTTCAACTCAGGCTCGGGAGGTTTTTCAAATGATGGGCAAAAGGATGTATATTTTTCTGTTGTGTTCAAAACTTCAAAATTTTTTCAAACATAGTTTGAATCTTCCTTATATAAATCTTCATATTGATCTAATTTCTCTTCTTGCTCGTGTTCTAGCTCTTTCATCTAAAATTTCTCTTCATAAGTTGTTTTGAAATGACATTCACTTAAATATATTATAACATCCACTCTATAGCATTCATCATCTTTTCCTTTTGCAGGGTATTTCATTGATTTGGAAATATTAAATGTAATAGTATGATCATTGATTCACATAGTTAATTCTCCTTTTTGCACATTTATCATTGCTCTTCATGTGGCTAGGAAAGGTCTCCCTAAAATGATAGGTATCTATTTATCTTCCTTCATATCTAGCACAATAAAATCAACAGGAAAAATAAATTGATCCACTTTCACTAAGACATCTTCTATAACTCTTTTAGGATATGTTATTGAATGATCTGCTAACTGCAAAGTTATAATAGTAGGGGTTATTTCTCCTAATCCCAATCTTTTAAATATTGATAATGGCATAAGGTTGATGCTTGCTCCTAAATCACATAAAGCTTTCCCATAAATTCTATCTCCTATTGTACATGGAATTGTAAAGCTACCAGGATCTTTAAGTTTTTCAGGAAGCTTTTTCTGAATTATAGCACTGCACCCCTCACTAAGTGTAATTGTCTCATTATCTTCAAACTTCATTTTCCTGTTAAGAATATCCTTCATAAACTTCACATAGCTTGTCATTTGTTCTAGAGCTTCAACAAATGGAATATTAATTATAAGCTTCTTAAAAATTTCCAAAATTTTTGAAAAGATCTTATCCAACCTTTGATGTCGAAGCCTCTGAGGGAATGGAGGTGGTGGTTTTTCTAAATCAACTTTAAGTGGAGTAATATGTCTCACTAAACTTTTCAGAGTGTCCTATTTTGGTCCTTCAATCTCTTCACTCTCTACTTCAGTCTCTTTTTGAACTCTACCTTCTAATTCTCTTCCACTTCTGAGTTGAACAGCTTTTACTTGCTCTTTATTTTGATCTTTTGAATTTACTTTTGTATTACTAGGAAGTGTTCCTTGAGATCTATTACTTAATGAATTTCTTATTTGTCCTAATTGATTCTCAATATTTCTAATTGTAGCTCCTTGACTTTGTAACTAATTTTCCATTTGTAACACCACTTATTCTATAGACAACTTCTCCTTAAATTGTGGATTACTATTAAAAGTTGGAGGATAAGTAAGTCTATAATTATTATTCCCTTGGTTGTTCCAGTTTCCAATGGTTTTACTTGATTATTCCCCCATTGTTGATTATTACCACCCAAAGTATTGTTCCAGTTAAAGTTGGGATGGTTCTTCCAACCTGGGTTATAATAATTTGAATATGAGT
>NEWO01002470.1:0-10926 GCA_003013225.1 Phalaenopsis aphrodite
TGTTCCTTCTACACCAAGATCTTATGACACCCTCCATCAAGAACCATCAACATGATAATCAAAATTAAGCTTAAGTACTCCAAATAAAACTTTAATCCAACAAAAAAATTTCACAATGTGAATAGTAGCCAAATAAGAAATATTAAAGCATCAATTGCATAAGGGAGCACAATAGAACAAAATAAGATTATATAAACCAAAATCCAAGAGAAGTTAAATATGATTATCCACACTATAAAGAAACTCATATGAATTAAAAGAACAATTATCAAATTTCATAGTATTCTCTCAAGCCAACAAACCAAATAACAAAACGACAACAATAAACATAGGTAAAAACCACCATCCTATAAACCAAAATGTTTTTAGGTTAATAAAAACTTTAAATTATAAATTTTATAAATCTAAACCTAAGAATTAGAAGCATAATGATACCACACCTTGGAACACTAAATCCATGGAGGAAAACGTGAGTTAAAGGCTCCAACTTAGAATAAAATTGTCATTTGGAAGCAAAAGTAAAATCTCAACATTTCAATCTAAGATTAATATGAAGAACCTCATGAAATAAACATTTAGTTGAAGAAAATTATGACAAGAATCCATTTATGCCAAAATTACCCTTTTTTTTTAAATGCCAAAATAACCCATTGAAATCTATATCCACTCCAAAATTAACACCTCCTATAAAGACTTAGTTTTCAGGGAAGCATTAAGAAAATCAATACATAAAATAGCATCTTTATTCATCTTTTAAAGGAGAATATCTAAAATATGAATAACAAAATCTTCAAGGAGATGACATTAAGTAAGGCCTCGTGCCATTCATCATCAAAGAAGAAATCTCTAACTTCATCAAAATAACAATGACCTTGAAAGAGATTTGAACCAAGCATCATGCTAATAAATAAGTAAATAAAAACCTACTAGCACCCAACCCAAATAAATAAGATTTTCAACAAATTCTCTGACAAACTTTTTGCAAGGCGAGAATTCAAAATACCAAACCTTCATAAACTTGGGACTATTATTTACAATATCTAATATGCATGAATTCAGACTAAAGGTTGCCTTGAGTCCAAAGTCCCACCACTATTTAAAAAAAAAGGCCATAATAACATTATTAAGGCTTCCAAAACCTAACTCACCTTTAAAAATAAGCAGATACAAATCATTCCAATAATAATAAAAAAAACAAAGTTAGCACAAGGAATCATAACTACCGGGGATATAATAACCAAATAAACACACATATCTTTCACTAATGCACTTTAAGGGCACAAATTGAAGTAAATGAATAAGCATGGCACTTAAAACACCCTTAAGATAATTCGACCATTAACAAAAAAGAAGCCTATGCTCTCAACTCTAAATTTTATTTTGAATATTGCTAAACAGGTTATAGTGTTGGGTAGCATTTTTATATTCTCTAAGCAAAGAAACACTTTTGTACATAATAAGCAGAACTTGATAGAAAAAACTAACATGCATGAAAGCTTGATGGTATCATTTCAAAAACAGATGAAAATCTTGCATCCTAGAGCACGCACACAAATAAATTGATGAGCATACAATTGTTAAATCCTATATGTATTCTTTACCTAACATTAAATGTGCTTGGTTACAAAAGAAAGAACCATGTTGCTTACGCCTGCACATTTAGAAGATAAAAAAAAATTATTAGTATATCTACATAAGTTTGGATTCCTAAAGACACTACATTATATTCACTACCAAGACATGCACAAGTTTCAAATCATTAATAGGTCCAAACTTATTTGGATGCCCAAATTTTAAAAAAAAATACTTATCATAGGTATATGCCATCATGGAGGGCCGTTGAAGACATGCCAATAAATGCTTGAAGCACACAAGTTCAAAAGAAATCGTTTCAAGGTGTAAATCAAAATTTAGGTTAAAAGGAAACTGTATAAGGTAACATGTTTAGTTTTTCCCCTATATTTTTAGTACTTAAATTGACTTAATTTCATTCAAAATCTTTTGGGAGAAGTCTACTTTTCATGGGAAGAGACATCACTTAAATCAAACATCTTCAAGCTATAAAGTTTCTATTTTCTAGCGTCTTCATGACATAGCAATAGCTTGACAAGAGTTGTGCAGTTGCTCTCAGGAAAGAGATCATAACTCAAACAACAGGATGAAAAAAAAATAAATAAAACTTGGCAGTGAAACAAGTACTTTGAATTTACTTTATAACAGGATGAAGAACTCCAAACTTTACAGTAAAATCCCCAACAAAAACAATCCTTTGGAGTCGCAGTGCAAGGGTTATATTGCTTACATCAGCCACTTTGATTTGTGTATATTATTTTAGGTCAAAAACATTCAAACTTTTCACAAAAATATTATGCAAAGCTGAAAAGAATTCTTCGAGTCATCCCATTAGTTTCAAAGCAAAATGACATACACACAAAGATCTGTGAAGGGCAGGAGAAATAGCAAGAAGAAGACACACAAAGATCAATTTTATGTGTTAAATTCAAATGCAAACTCCAAACAACACAGTGTGATTGGCACCTTCATGGAGCTTCCAAGCCTTGCATCATCTTCTTCCATTACAAGGCTCTCTATCTAGTAATTCAAAGAAAAGGAATGCATAACAACTTCCATTCTATCAATACAAAAGATCGATTAGTTATTGGAACTATAATTGAACGCAGTTATGTTTTTACTCATCGGGTGATGAAAATTCTTCATGAACTGTCACATTTAAATACAAGTCAAACAAAATATGAAGGGGTCATTTACATATATAGCACAAGACTCTCATGTATTTACATATCTCACATCTAAACTTTCATATTTACAAACACAGGACTCAAATCTTTAATATCACATTAAAAATGTGAAAAGAAACCTCACCCCCTCCCTCCTTTTTTGCACCTCACCTCAAGAGTTTTCTTCCAATCATGAAGAGAAATCAATAATGTCCAAAGCAACGCATGCAAAGAAACATCTCTCCTCTCTCGCTTTTTTTGCTGGGGAGGGTAAATGCAAAGAAACATTAAAAGAAAAATAAATTCTCACGCACCAGAAAAGCCAACTGATCACTCGTCATGAACTCCATAAATCACCTCAAAGCAGAAGCAAGCAGCTTAAAAAGACACTTCAAGTAAAATTTAGCTAAAAACAGAGTTGATCGCATAAGATCGTTCAAAGAAAACTTTTGAGATCAGACCGCAAACCAAAACGAAGAAGGACTTAAAGAAGCAGACGGAGGGAAAGAGCTGGGAAGTTCGGATTCTGACTTCTACCATGGAACATATTTGATGGTCTGTCCGTCTTCGACCCGTGCCTTCACGAAGGAGTCCGGAACCTTCTTACCGAGCTCCATCAGGATCTCAGAGAGAGGGCGGCTAATCCCCTCGGTAGGAACCCCTAAGTCCTCCACTGCATTTGCAACTGCTGCTACCACCGTCGCCGGCCTCATTGGCGAAGCCTTTGCGGCGAAGCAACGAAGCTGAAAGGCCTTTGAGCCCGTCCGCAACGAAGAACGAGACAATAGGTTGACGAAGCCCCTGGCTCTGTTGGCAACCGCCATCAATTAGAGCGAAGCTTTTCAGGTGGCTCTTGGAACGTGAAGAGAAGTATCGAATTAGGCGAAGTGCTGTAGCTTTAGAGGTTTACATACAAGCATGCCTTTCGATTCTTATGGACATGCTCTTTTTAATAAAGCTGTGTCCAATTATTTAATATTTGGGGTTTTTCATACTACCTAAAAATTTTCAAAATGCATGGTAAACATCTAAACTCAAATAGTTGGGAAGCTATGAGGATGACTGTCAGTAATTCTGCAGCTAAATCTAAACTGAAATTTGTAGATTTTGTGATTTGATTTTGGCTAAGTAGGTGCGCAGGAAATATTCTGACGAGATCTCAGGTTCGAGTTCATCATTAAATGTTGATTCCAGAGGGAGATCACTTGACAGGAACTCAAACAGGAGAATATTAAAATCAAAGAACAAAAGCAGAAGCAAGTCAAGGTCTGGTAAACAAGTAACTTGCTGGAATTGTGGCAAAACTTACCTCATAAAGAGAAACTGCAAGAATCCTAAAAAGAAGGAGAATGACAGTGTGAATGTGGTAACTGAAGAATCACATGATGCACTACTGCTGACAGTTCATAGTTCTGCTCATGACTGAATACTGGATTCAGGAGCTTCTTTCCATACAACTTTTCATCGGGGATTGATGCGTAATTATGTTGCAGATGACTTTGGGAAAGTATATCTGGTAGATACAGAAGCTCTAAATGTGGTATGAATGAGAGATATTGACATTGCACTTTCAAATAAGAACAAGTGGACTCTGCAAAATGTCAGACATATTCTTGAACTGAAGAAACCTCATTTCTGTTGGGTAGCTTGATGAGTGTGGACATTCAATAGTGTTTTCAGCTAGCACCTGGAATGTTACTAAAAAAACACTGATATTGGCTCGTAGTAAGAAAACATATACGCTATATATGACTACTGGTTTAATTAACAGTGTTGATACTATTGTTGCAAAGAGCGCGGCAGAATGTGGCATTGCAGACTTGGCCACATGATCAGAGAAGTATGAAAGAACTTTAGTCCATAGGTAAGCTACCAGAACTGAAGTCAGTTGATCTTGGCAACTGTAAGAGTTGCATTATGGGGAAATAGAGGAATGTCATTTTCTTGAAAGGTGGCAGGACGTCAAAGGCAGGAAAGCTGGATCTTGTATACACAAATGTGTGAGGTCCTTCTTCAGTGGCATCTCTTTAAGGCTCTCGTTACTACGTCACGTTCATTGATGATGATAACATAAATGTATGAGTTTATTTCTTGAAGTGTAAATCTGATGTATTCAGTGTGTTCAAGACTTGGAAGGCTATGGTTGAGACAAAGACATGCTTAAAGTTGAAATATCTGAGGTCTGATAATGGTGGTGAGTACATTGATGGTGGGTTAAAGGAGTATTATACAGCTCAGGGAATCAGAATGGAGAAGATCATTCCAAGGACACCGCAACAAAATGGTGTTGCAGAGCGCATGAACATGATCATTAATGAGCGGGCTAGAAGCATGAGTTTGCACGTCGGACTACGACCTACTTTTTGGGCAGAAGCGATCAGTACTGCAGTTTATTTGATCAACTGGGGGTCATCCGTTCCATTAAACTGTGAATTACTTGAAGAAGTCTGAAGTAGGAAAGAGGTAAATTTTTCTCTAGAAGTGGGAAAGAAGTAAAATTTTCTCATCTTAAGACTTTTGGTTATCGTTCTTATATTCTCATTAATCATGATGCTCGTAATAAGCTTTAGGCTAAGTCAAGGAAGTGTTATTTCATTGGCTATGAAGATGAGGCATTTGTATATTGTTTCTGGGATAATCAGGGTCGGAAGATCATAAGGAGCAGGAACATGATTTTCAATGAGAATGTTATGTACAAGGACAAGTCCAGTACAGTTTCTGAAACAACATTAAAGGAATCTGAGTTTGTAAGATTTGATGATTTACCAGAGGTCACAGTGCAAGACAGTGATGCGAGTGATGAGGATAGTGGATTCGGGGCATCCACTCCTATTGTTTCACAGTCAGTTTCAGAGCAGTCTACCCCTACAGTTGCAGTTCGTAGGTCAGAAAGGGATAGATGTTCTCCACAATGTTATTCTCCAACTTTGAACTACATTCTGCTAGCAGATGATGAAGAACCTCAGAGTTATGAAAAAATCTTGCAAGATGAAAATTCGAGCAAGTGGGAGTTAGCCATGAAAAAGGAGATGGATTCTCTGCTTGAAAATCAGACTTGGGAGTTGGCAGATCATCCATCTGGGAAGAAGGAATTACACAACAAGTGGGTCTACCGAGTGAAGACTGATCATGATGATAGTAAGAGGTACAAGGTTACACTTGTTGTAAATGATTTTCAGCATAAGCACGGTATTGATTATTCTAAGATTTTCTCTTCTGTGGTGAAGCTTACTACCATTAGAATTGTATTGTTTATGATGGCTACTGAAGATTTCTTCCATGAGCAGTTAGATGTGAAGACAACTTTTCTTCATGGGGATCTTGAAGATGACATCTATATGCATCAACCTGAAGGGTTCGTGGTACAGGGAAAGAAAGAGTCAGTTTGTAGATTGAAGAAGAGTTTGTATGGACTGAAGCAATCTCCTAGACAGTGGTATAAGAAATTTGATAATTTCATGCATAGTGCAGGGTACATCAGATGTCAGGCAGATCGTTGTTGCTATGTCAGGTATTTTGACAATTCATATATCATCCTATTGTTTTCGGTGTATGATATGCTTATTGCAGGTGCTAGTATTAAGGAGATCAATAATCTGAAGGAGAAGTTGTCAGAGCACTTTGCAATGAAGGATTTGGGAGCTACAAAGCAAATACTTGGTATAAGAATTGTCAGAGATAGATTCAGAGGCATGTTGAGACTCTCTCAGGCTAAGTATGTCAAAAAGGTGTTTAGCAAATTCAACATGGATAAGGCCAAACCAGTTGTCACACCCTTGGGAAGTCACTTCAGACTCAGCAAGAATAAGTCACCCAAGTCAGAGGAGGAACGAGATCACATGAGTAAAATTCCTTATGCTTCAGCTATTGGTTCACTTATGTATGTTATGGTTTGCACCATACCAGATATTGCCCATGCAGTGAGAGTTGTTAGCAGATACATGAGTAATACAAGAAAGGAACATTGGGAAGTAGTGAAGTGGATCTTGAGGTACCTAAGAGGCTCTGCAGAAACTTGCTTGTGTTTCTCAGGAAAGAGTTCAGAGGTACGGGGCTATGTTGATGTTGATCTAGCTGGAGACATTGATACCAGAAGAAGTACTACAGGTTATATTTATACTATTGGTGACATTGCAGTATCATGGGGCTCTAATCTGCAGAAGACAGTTTCATTGTCTACTACAGAAGCTGAGTACATAGCAATGTCAGAGGCAACAAATGAGATGATATGACTATAGGGCTTATTGAAAGATTTAGGCAAGAAGGATCAGATGGGCATACTCTATAGTGATAGTCAGAGCGTCATATTCCTTGTCAGGAATCCAATATTTTAGTCCATAACAAAGCACATTTAGATCAAGTATCACTTCATACGATCATTATTGGATGATGGACAACTGTTGCTTGAGAAAATTTATAGAAGCTAGAACCCTAGTGATATGTTGACAAAGGCTGTTACATTTGAGAAACTGAAGTTGTGCTCAACTTCAGTTGGTCTTTTAGTGTGAAGACATGGGTCTTGAATTGCAGAGGTGGAGAATTCATGTTTGAAGAAAAATGCGACGCTACCAGTGGAGGATATCAGTTTGAGAAAGAAGATGTTGTAGCTTGTGTATCGGTCTCTAAGTGGGAGATTTGTTGAGTGTAGAGCCCAGTTAAAATATAAAATATATATTTGTTTGTTGCCTTTTCTATAACTACTCCCGCCTATTTACTTTTGCCTATGGAAGGTGGGACCCGCCACCATTAAAGAAGGAGAGGAAATTGCATTTGATGTGAAGTGCAATCTACAGGCGGTTCTTATTATTTTTGGTTTTTCTTCTTCACGTACGAAACACAGGAAAGAACTTTCTTGGCTTCTACCACAGAACTCAAAGTCTTGTGTGAATTTTCTCGTTCCATTTTTTTGCTTCGTCAAAGTCGATCATTTTAAATTCCATATATACCACAACAAAAGATGATGTGAGTACTAAGAACATACCAAAAAGCTTTCGATTGAACTATAACAACTATTCATGGAATAAGTCCTTTCTTATGCTTGCATAAAATAATTATAAAAGATAAGTAGACCCTCAAAGAAGGCTAAACCCGATTGTGAAAGAGATTGAAATGACACTTCTTTTATTTATTTATTTATTTTTTCTCAGACTTAGATTTAGTCATTGTTTTGAGAAATATAACATAATGAATTATTTTTAAAACCCCTTTTTATTATTATTATTATTATTGAAAAATAGTTGTTGAGATGATTTGGTAATACTTCAAACATATAAAAATGTTCTAAATATTTAAAAATAACAACCTCAATCAAATATATTTTAATAAAAAAAATAAAATAGAAGTAAAAGATGAAAAACAAAAAATAAGATAATCCCAAAGCTCCTCTAAACTCTTACCTACTAATCATATAACCAAATGTTTGCTTAAATATTTTTTAATCAGGGATCTATTGATATAAAAATATAAATAAATATAAGTTACCCAGTCAAGTACATAACACCATAGAGAAGCAGCTGCCCCAAACCATAGTAGAAAATAAAATAAAATAATCATAAGTTGCTCAAATGTTGGATTCGAGCGCTCAACCCAAAAAAATAAAAAATAATGAAAGTTTTTTTTTTCGAATGATTTTTTCATTATTTTTTAGTGTTATATATATATATATAACAGAGATAACATATTAGGAAGTTGTATTATGTTCATATTTAATATCTCCTCATAAATATTAAATTTCTTCTAGCATTTTTGGTAGAATATAAACACAATTAATTACTAGGTTTAAAAAAAAATATTGGTTTAATTGAATAGCGTGTTCTTTCTTTTTCCTAATTAAGAAAAAAGTATGAGAATGCATCCAAATAAATGAATTGTTAGTAAGAATGGAGAGAAAAAAAATTAGTTTGCAAAAGTAACAATTGCTTGTAGGAGAAAAATAAATGTGTTACTTATTTTTTAAAATAAGAATAAATATAAAATAAAAAAATCAAACAGAAAAAAATGGAAAAAATTGCCATGAATTATAAAGATCATAATTATAAAGATATCTTCAATAGACACCTAATTATTATTATTATTGTAACCTAAATCTGTAGTAGAAATGAGACTAACATACTTGACATGTACCATTGAGCGCAAAAAATAAGGGAAATTTATACTACAACACAGGCATGCATAAAAATTGAAGTATAGATGTTAGATATGTAAATACATAGGAATTGAGTGGTATGTTTGTAAATCTTACGGTCTAATTGCAGTTCACCTAATATTTGCGTACATCAGGGGTTATTCAGGGGGTACAATGTGATTACATCTGGGTTATACCCCCTTGTAACCTCCGGTATAACTCGAATGTAACTCCCCTGTACCCCCAGAATAACCTTTGATGTACGCAGCGCTGCGTACATCTTATGTACGCAAATATTTCTCGTTGTACGCAAATATTTCTCGTTCACCTATCATATTTGCCTTTTTAAAATAAAATTAAATTATAATAGTTATCATAATTTTTTGAAAAAAGAATTTCTTCTGCAATAACTACACAACTGTTTCGCCAAAGTGCTGAATCTAGGGTTGCGAAAACAGCTCGTTATTAGTGAACATCTCGTGTTCTGTTCGTTAAAAAATATGTGTTTGATTTGATCGCTAAGTTAACGAGTAAAACACGAACACTTTTTTTTGCGCTCGTTGTATAAACGAGCCGAACATATTTGTTCGTTCGTGTTGGACTTGTTTTATTTTAAATTATATTTTAACTTATAGTTTATATTCAAACTTATGTTAATATTGAACATCATCTTATCAAGTTTGTTCAATAATTTAAAATGCTATTACTTTTTTATTTAATTTTTTTTATTAATTTGTAATTATCTTTAGTTGATTATATATAAAAATAATTTAATTTAAAATTAATTTTTAATCCTATTTTATTTAAACTAAATTGTATTTGTAGCTATAATTTTTTATATTGACTTCTTACTCACATTTAATTTTTTTAGAAAATATATCTATGTTGTGCAGTTTTTATTGGAAGAGAAAATAATGACTCATGGTTAACCTTACTTCGAGTCTGACTTTGTGCATCCCTCGGAATACATTTCTCTACTCGAGTAAGTTTTCTCTAATATATGTACATGATATGATTAACTACTCTCTCTTTATTTTAATTAAATAAAACTTAAAAAAATATGAATTATTGTTGTAGGGTTTGTATTGATAATGAAATGTCTGATGATGTTACTCTTATCAAGATATTTCAATTTGTCTTTTATCAGTAAAATGGATTTCATTATCTTTCCACACAACATTTTTATAACTATTTTAAAAAACTAAATATCTTCTTTTCTTTGTTTGATTTAATGCAGATTAATGGAGCAAACATGTACAATATTCTTTTTAAAATAGTTTAAATTCTAACTGGTTTGGATCTTATCATTTCCAAATTATACATTTCATCTAATGGTGATTGGTTCATGGATATCTTCCATGTCACTAATTAACATGGTCGTAAACTCAATGACCCTGCCCTTATATGCTACATACAACATTCTCTCAATATTACCCAAAAAAAAGATGGAGCTTCAGGCCCACCGCATGTAAAAATCAGTCATGGGAGGATAGTGAGTTTTAATTATTTCGCTGTCACTGCCCTTGAACTTTGTTTTCTTGATTGCCCCAACATTTTCTCTGAGGTCGTCGATGTGCTTTCCAAGCACTCTTATGTAATTGACTCCGATGAGCTCTGGACTCACAATGGTCGTGTCGCTTGTATCATTTATATAAAGGAACATGACACAAATTTGCCCATATTTGATCGAGAACGTTTTGACTACTTGAGAGATTACCTACCAAGTTTGATGAAAACACATTAATTTTTTAAAGCGTTATGGGGGGGGGACTACAAAATCCTTTAGCATGTCAGATCCACAATGCAAAATGTTCATCTCAGGTATCAATTGAGAGCTGGAAGGAGAGAGATTGTTTGGTTGTTAATGTGAAGAGTAAGAATAGACCAAAGCTAATGTATGATTGTTGACCTCACTTTTGGTTGAGGTCTAGAAATTTCTTTAGTAGCCTAGGTCTAGCCATAGGACTTTCCTATTGACTAGTCTTAGAAAATTAGAAAAGGTACCCCCATCATTAGAAACTCAAAACTCTTCTTTTTACTCAACTTGAAATTCCACATATTGAT
>NEWO01002472.1:11184-33267 GCA_003013225.1 Phalaenopsis aphrodite
CAGGGATATTAAGATTTAACTTTAATTTACAAATGTTTATAAATATTATGGTAAATTTAGGTAAAAATTTTTAATAATAAAGGTCAATTCTAAAGTTAAAGATATTTGGTATGATATGATAAGAATATGTTTTTTTTTAATTTAAAGTAAAGGAAATTGAATTTTTGAAGTGTAAAGACATTTAGAGTTTCATGTAAGAAGAAAAAAATGAAACTTTATGAAAATTGTAAACTAATATGAATTTATAAAGTGATAGAAGGTAAGGGTTTTGATTTTAAGAAAAGGATAGTGAAATTCAAAATCATTAAAGGCTATCCAGATATAGTAATTCTCACTTGAAAAAGAAAAAGAAAAGAAATGATTTAAAAGACCCTAAAAGTAAAAAAAAAAGAAAATAAAAGCAAAGAAAAAAATGAGTGAGGAGAAGCTTAAGGAGATGCTAGATAAAAAATTGGCTTCACTTGAATCAACTTAAAGAAAAAGCTTTATTACATTTTCTAAACTTATATTGGAGTAGAAGTAAAATTATTAGTAAGGTTTTCATGAAGTTCTTTTTCATATGAATATTCTAAGTATCCTTGAAATGACAAATTGCAATTTTTCTTGAAATAAATACAGATTCATAAATTTTAAATTTGATTACTAAATATTCTTAAACTTAGAGTCTAAATCTAAGTTATTAAATGTTTTTCTTAAATTTTACTATTTTATTTATTAAACTAAAGTATAAAAGTTATAAGTTAATCTTTATCCTAAGTCATATGCTTTTATGGAGTAAAAGTGTCACTTGAGGACAAGTAACATTTAAGTTTAAGAAATTTTGAAACACCAAAATAATATGTAGATTTCAGTATATATTTTATGCTTATTTTTTGTGATATTACACTTTAAAGAAGGGTATTTTCATGTTTTTGTTGCAGGTATATCAATTTTAGGTATTTTGAGTAAAAGTAGCAAAAAGGATGAAATTTAGAGCCAAAAATAGCGAATTTTGGGATTCTGGCGCAAGATACGCCAGATTGGTGCAAGATGCACCAACCTACAGAGAACTAGCGCAAGATGCGCCAGATGAGGCAAAACCTAGAACAATGCAATTTTCAACAAATTGGCGCAAGAAGCATCAGATTGGCACTAGATGTGGCAATTGACAGAGAGTTAGCGCAGGATGCGCCAAATTTGTTGCAAGATGCACCATATTTGGCACAAGATGTGTCAAAGACGAATTTTTATGGATTAAGATGGTTCGAGATGAATTTTGCACAAATTTCAAAAAGGGCACTTCTTCTAAACACCCATTGGAGTGATTTAATGTATCTAAACACTTTGAAAGGTTCTTTTATGAAGGGATATGTCTCTCGGATCAATGGACATGTCTTTTGAATTTAAAAGAGTTGACTTTTAGATAGAGTTTTGAAGGAAATTTTGATTTTTTTTTTGAGGGATGCAGCCTTTTATAAAAGAGAGAGAAGTTTAGGGCTTAAACAGGAGAGAGTGAGGTGTGTAAAGGGGGTAAGAATAAGAGATAGAGAGAGTGACAAGTCAGGGGCTTGGAGATTTCTTGAAGGGTTGTAAGAGGAGAGGGAAGGTGAGAGATTTCTTATTCAATATATTTCTAAGAGAGAATTGAGAGTGCTTATAAAGAGAGAAAGTATTGAAGAGAACTTCTAGGGATTTGTTTGGGAAGGATTGTGAGATAGATTATGTCTTTTATTTCTTTTATTTCGAAAACTTATTTTATATATGAAATCCTTGTTTTCTCGTATCCTTCTCATGAATTTTAAATAGTTTTCTTTATCCTTCTCCCTACTTTGAGATATGATTTTGTGAAGAATTGATATTGTTTCATATGATTTAAATGTCAAAAAGTTGCGATGATTTGAACTTCAAACTTCATTCAATTTTAGATCTGACCAATTGAAATGTTAAAATGTGTTGAGAAACATATATTTGAAAAGTGCTATGATTTGTACAATATAAGGAGAATCACATTTAATTTCATGGTAGAGTATGTCATCCATGGAGTTGGGTACAAATAAAAAGGAAAATATATTTTGTTGGATGCAGAATTGGAAATTTTAAGGTGAAAAATTAAAATCCCCAATTTGGTCCAATTGATTGGAAATTGACGCGAGATTGTTAGCCCTCAGGTGAAGAAGTAGTGGGAGCTATAGAGTGGCAGCCAGTATCATCCTAGCCTAACAATGAAATTAGGGACCAAAATCTAGATTAGTTAATGTTATTTATGCACTCGGAAGAGGGTAAAGAATATGATTGCTCCTATTTGGCAAGAAACAGTTTTTATATATATTTTCAAATGAATTTAATTTCTTCACAATCTTTATACTTATTGTAAGGGGGAAGGATGTTTTCTTAAATTTGAACTTTCCATCACAAAAACTTTGTTAGTTTTTGTAAGTTTACTATTGAAAAGTTAAAATTTAGCTTAGTTAATCTTTACTTTCAACAACATTTTAATTATCATTCACTCAAGTATTTAATATTCAAATTTTGCACTTTACTTTTTTTAGTTTTAAGAAATTATAGTATATTGTATAATCTTAAGAATTTACTTATAAGCATTTCCAACTTCCCTGTGGGATCGATATCTAAGACTCCATTGATACACCAAAAATATATGCATTTTTAGACACATATTTTTTACTCATTTTTGGTGATATTGCACTTTAATGGAAGGAATATTTCATATTTTATTTTAGGTTGTTGATTTTTAGGACTTGGAACAAAAAGAAAGAAAAAAGAATGAAATTTGGAGTCAAAATAGAATTTTTGAAAAATTATTCAGCACCGACGACGCTAGATTGGCCCCCCTTTTAACAGAGACTCATATTTAATTAAATAACCTCTAGCACCGACTATGCCAGAATGGGAGTTGTTGGCACCAGTGTCGGTGCAGGCCCTATTTCTAGAAGATTCGACATATTTTGATGCTTTTTGAAAAGTTTTTTGATGCACCTATTGGAGAATTGACCCTAGGCTTTATTTAGAGCCAAAATTGATAAAAAAAGATGCCCCTTCGCCTAGCACCTCTTTGCGCACCTCCTTGCCACTTTATATCATTCCACTCCATTAGTTAGTTATTTTCTTTATAGTTTTGAGTTTG
Source organism: Phalaenopsis aphrodite (assembly GCA_003013225.1). Lineage (NCBI taxonomy): Eukaryota > Viridiplantae > Streptophyta > Magnoliopsida > Asparagales > Orchidaceae > Phalaenopsis > Phalaenopsis aphrodite. Next base: position 14,306 of record NEWO01002472.1, read on the forward strand.
TGTGGTGAGTTTAAGTGTGAATTCTTCTCTAAGAAGTGTCGGAGAGGGAGAGAAGTGAGAGATTTCTTCTTCCTACATATCCTAAAAGAGGCTACAAAGGATTTACTTTGAAAAAGAGTTTCAGATAAGTGTTTTTTGTTTATTATTGTTGTATGAACTTCCTTTTATATATTAAATTTGTGTTTTATTGTATCTTTCTCATGAAGTTTGAATAGTTTCCCTTATCTTTCTCCCTACTCTATGATATGGTAAAATGAAATGATAATTTAGATGTACCAATGTTAACATATAAAATAAATTGTGATGGTTTTCTATCTGCTCTTAATTTACTTTTCGATCTGGCCAATTAAATTGTTAAAATATGATATGAAACATATGATCCGGGAAATGAAGTATGAGTTCTATAATAGAGTGAGAACCACATTTAAGTCTATGAAGGAGTATTTCATTCATGGAATTAAGTGCAAATAAATTTAGAAATATACTTTGTTGGGTGTAGAATTGGAGGTTTTTTGGGTGACAGACTAAAATCCTCAATTCGATCTTAGTGTTTAAGAACTAAAACGAGAGTTAGCCTTCAGGGGAAGGGAAGTGAGAGCTCTGGAGTGGCAGCCAATATCCCCCTAGCCTAACCACAGATTTAGGGACTAAGGGTGTGTTTGGGAGGGCTTATTTAGAGTGGTGGCATTTTGAAAACGCCACCGATGTGTTTGGAAATAGCGTTTATAAGCCTCCCTCAAAACGTCATTCATCCTTTTGTATTAGACGCACATCGCGGGGTCCTACCCACGATCTGCATTTCATTTGGTCGAAAGATAATTAAAGCCCTTGGACTCGCTTTCTCTTCCTCATGTGCTCGTTTGATTCCATGCACAGATTTGGAGGACACTCAGTCAGAGGAATCTCCCCCACTTTCGGTTCTATGGTTTCTTTTCTGCACCTCATCGAGATGGAGCTTGTAAAGCTTTTTCTGGGACTCTACGACATCACCTGACCACGATGCGAGCAAAGATCTGTCTTCCACCTCTAGCTAGGAGGCGAGTCCACCGGAGGAAGAGTGAATGCCAGGTGTAGAGTAGGTGACGCAGAAGAAGAGGGGCAAGAAGAGGGGAAGGGAGGAAAAATATGTGAATCTCTTTGTATATTTCTGTTCTAGGGTTTTTTTTTCCATGAATCTCTCTGTATATATATCTCTCTCTCTATTTGTTTGTGTGTGTTATTAGGCGATAATTTTTGTAAGCCCAATTAATTTTTTTTCTCATGTTAGTTCTCCATATGTTGTCTAAAATTCTTAATTTAGATTCTATCTTTTTGCTTTATTATGATCTTCAATTAATTTCCAGAAGACTTTAGTTTAAGATATTAAATATTCTGGCTCTCACAAAAAAGCACATAGATTTTAGTATTATATGAAATTTTATAACAAAAATAATAGAATTTCTAAGTTTAAAATATGTCGTAGATATGTAAATACATTTTCTTCTATTTGAGTTTAATTTCTTTTTAAATTTAAATTAAATTATTTTAAAAATAGAGTAAAATGTAAATTATTGATTACAATTTACATGACAGATACTTTAAACTTTTTGTTAAAAAAAATTATCTACAACAAGTTACAGATAAGCTATTTTCCAAACACACATACCAAATAGCTAAACATCTTATCTAGAACAACGGCAAAATGGTCATTTATCCAGAATCAGCTATTTTACAAACGCACAAACGAAACAGTGAGCCAACTTATCCGAATCAACTGCTCATCAGCAGATTATCAGGATAAACTGCTTATTAACAGAAGCTGAATAAGCTGCAGCTGCCCAAACAGACCCTAAACCTAAGAATAACCAATGATTTTCTATAACACTAAATCAGGTAGAGAATCAAAATTGCTCCTATTTCGCAAAATACAAATTTAAACCATTTATTTCATCTCATTTCACCAAAAAGCTCATTGTAGTGGGAAAGATGCTTTTTCATATTAGAAAACTTTATCTTAAAAACATAGTTTAGTATTTACTATTTTGAACTCTACATTTAAATTCTCTAGTTAATAATTTAGCTTTGATAGTATCTTAAACATTCAAAATCAGTGACAGTAATTTCATTTTACTTATGTGAATTTCCTAGTTAATTTAGCATTTCAAGTTTAAACCTTCCTCGTGGGATCGATATTTGGAACTTAAATAGAAAGTCTTATATTACTTGATAATGATGCATTTACTTGCATAGAATACCAACATCAAGTGCTTAACATTATTATTCGTAACATACCACATCAAGTTTTTGGCACCGTTGTAAAGCGGAGTCAAATTTATAAATTTTGCATAACTATATTTTCGTTGTTCAAGTTTTGGGCGTTGTTGCGGGGGATGGTAACTGTAAATTAAATAGATTTGGTAAATTAGGAAAATTAGAGATTAAAAATAAAAAGTCAAAAAAATACATAAAATTAAAAATCAAATAAAAAATATATAACTATATAATTAAGAGTATTTTTAAGAAATGTTTCTTTGCTTATTATATTTGTTTATGCAATATATTGGATCTGAAGGTTTAGTATCTTACGATTTAAAATTAGAACATACTATTAGAAAATTTTAAAAACAACAAAAAAAAATTAAACATTTAAACGAAATGGTGAATAACTTAGATAATCATATAAATGAAAATTGACAAACACCTTTAAAAGATTATGCTAATCCAACGCAGATAAACTTCATTTAACTATTCAAAATCCTACTAGTGTTGCTAATTCATTTGAGCTTAAACCTGCTATTATTTAAATGATACAAAATAACCAGTTTGGAGGAACACCTACTGAAGATCCTAACTTACATCTGGCTAGTTTTCTTGAAATATGTGCTACTTTTAAATATGACGGAGTGTTTAATGATGATGTTAGGCTTAGACATTTTTCTTTTTAATTAAGGGATAAAGCTAAAACTTGGTTATATTCATTAGCACCTGGATCTATCATAACTTGGGGAGAACTATCACAAAACTTCTTGGCTAAATATTTTCCACCCTAAAAAATTGCTAAGCTTGCATCTTTTTGTCAGTTTGAAGGGGAATCGATATATGAAGCCTGGGAAAGCTTTAAGGATCTCCCTAGAAAATTTCCACACCATGCTTTACTAGATTGGTTAATAATTTAAACTTTTTATAATGGATTAGTAGGATCACTTAGATCTATTATAGATGTTGTTGCACGAGGATCTCTAATGTTAAAACCTTTTGATGAAGCATACTATTTAATAGAAGAAATGACTACTAACAATTTTAATGGCTCTTTGAATTGGTAAATCCTAAGAGAGTAGCTAGTATTCATGACTCTGATGCAATATCTATCTTAACATCTCAAATTGCTGCTATATCAAAAAAGATTGATCAAATTGGAGTGAACTATTCTCAAATACCACCAGTATTAGTGGAAAATTCACTATGAAAGATAATTGATATTTAATCATCTTATGAAACTTTGAATGTTGTTAATAATCGAAATAACAATCTCTATTCTAATTATTATAACTTTGGATGAAAAAATCACCCTAATTTTAGTTGGAATAACTATACCAATTGAATGAACCCCTCGGGAAATTTAAATAACCAAGGAAATCCTAATTATCGACCTTATTATCCTCTTGGATTTAACTTTAACCCTAACCCACAAGTTAAGTAAAAGAAGTTGATGATTGAAGAGGTAATGTTAAATATTAGAAATCAAATACAAAATCAAGGGGTTGCAATTAGAAATATTGAAAATCAATTAGGACATATTGCTACTGCACTTAGTAACAGACCTTCAAGAAATCTTTCGAGTAATGTGGAAGTTAATCCAAAAGATCAAAATAAGAAGCAAATTAAAGCTATTCATTTACAAAGTGGAAAAGAAATTAAAACAAGAATCTAAAGAGAAACTAAAGTTGATGAGGAGAAGGAAGAGATTCAAAGTGACCAAAATGAAAATGAATCAGTACAAGTTCATTTAGAAAAGCCACTACCTCCGTTTCCTCAATGATTAAAGCAGAAGAATAAAGACAAACAATTTACGAAATTTTTGGAAATCCTTAAAATGTTAATGATAAACATTCATTTCATTGAGGCTTTGGAACAAATCTGAAGTTATGTGAAATTTATGAAAGATATTCTAAACAAGAAAAGGAAGTTTACAGATCGTGAGACCATTGCACTTAATGAAGAGTGTAGCGCTATTATTCAGAAAAAGCTTCCTAAAAAGTTAAAAGATCCTGGTAGTTTTACTATACCTTGTGCAATTGGTGAAAAGTTTTACAAAAAAGCCTTATATTATTTAGGAGTGAGTATCAATCTTATGCCTCTATCAATTTTTAAATGTTTAGATTTAGGAGAGATTTCCCCTATTACTGTAACTCTTTAGTTAGTTGATCCATCAATCACTTATCCTAAAGGAGTTTTAAAAATGTATTAGTAAAAGTGGATAAATTTATTTTTCCTGTAGACTTTATAGTATTAGATATGGAGGATAATAAAGAGATTTTTATTATTTCTGGAGATCATTTCTTGCAACTGAGAGAGCTGTAATAGATGTACAAAAAGGAGAATTAATCAAAAATCATTTCCCAAATTGGGCTAGGCTTGGGTCTAGCTTGGGCTGGATTCCCAACTGAGAGAGCTGTAATAGATTTACAATAATCAATTTGGAATTAGCCCAAGCTAGACCCAAGCCTAGCCCAATATAACCAAGAAGTAACATTTAATATTGTAAAAGCTATGAAATATCCTGCAATAGAAAAAAATAATGAAAGTTTTAGGATGGAAGTTACTAATTATCTTAGTAGATAGTATGTTAACATTAACCAACAAAAAATTCTTCCTCTATCTTCATCGTTTTCAACTTGCCTTTCAGATTTTATTTTCTCTTTGAATAGTTAAAAAAACTCAGATGCATGACACACCTTCTCCTTAGCTTCCTCCAGCCACCTCTCAACTACAATTAACTGCTTTTAAGGAGCCTTTTCTTGCTCCTCTACAAGCCTGGTCTTTTTCTTAGCTTTATAGGATCCCTTCTAAGATACTGCAAGGAGTGTGGATTAAACATTTAAATTCTCAAAAGCCATTAACTAATTCTTATCAATTGAATGGTATGGACTCAAAAGACTGTGCTTTTATAGGTACACTTCAAAGTTATAGGACAAGAGTACATCCTTGATTATTGAGTCATAGAGAGCGATGACTAGAGAGTATAAGTACTAGTCCCTCCTCTTGTTGATGTGGGAATATTACTCATCCTTACTCATGTAACCCTTTGTCTTCTCTATTTACATAGAGAAACACAAATAAAGAGAACACTTATGATATTTAATAGTATGGGAGAGGCATTAAACTTGAGCCAGTCGTCAAAGACTTTCCCTTTTTGCAATGAATTTGATCCTCGAGAGCACTAGGTTTAGGATTTAGCTCAGTTTCAGAAGGATTCAATGGGGAAAGCAGACTAGCTTCTCCTCTTTTTGACAGTGTAAAGTAGTTTGCAATAACTAACTGAGGATATGTTGGCCCTACTTCTGGTCTATTCTCCAGAGGTTCCTCTTTAGCTTAACTTTCTACCAAAATGCTCAGGTTTCGTTCAGCTACCCAAAGCTACACTATAAAAAGTATTGCATCTACTAAAGAACTCTTATACTTTCTCTTAATAAGTGTAAGCTCACTACTTGAGTAGATCAAAATAAATGACTCAGAAAAAGAAAAAATAAAGCTCGTACCTTCATATCTTTAACCAATATAGGTAATTCACACCCTTGCACGACACTGCTTGAGGTTCCAGGCAGGCAATCTTCTCTCACTGCTTCTTCCTAGAGACTCTTGTAGCTTTAATAGCTTCTTGTTGAGCTTCTTAGGCATTTGAATTTACCCAAGTGTCACTATCATTTGACTAAACTTTTCTGGTTGTAAAACCCGCTTAACGACCACTAGCTCAATGCACTAATGGAATGATAATCGCCTCCCTTCCACTTCCTTTACTTTATTTCAGGTCCAGAGAGGCACTCCCAACTTCTTCTTATAGACTCCTTCCATTGGGCCAGGTCGAATTCTCTATCTGTTAGAGGAGGACCCAAACAAGAAACACAACTTTGAATCTTTGACATTGTTTTCCAAACCAAGAAATTCGAATTTACCCATGAAACCCAATAGAAAATAGTCATCTAGCTTGACCCTGAAAGAAAACATATAAGAAAAAAGCTCTAATGACCATGGGATCCCTTCTCGGTAATAATAAACTATGTACATCATTATAACAGCTATATAGTTGAGCTTGATCTGGTTTGGGAAAACTCCATTGATTGAAAATTTATTGCATTTTGTGGTAGAATGGTAGTCGTATGCACTATTGGTTTTATTTTTGTTGAAAATTTTTATTTTGAAAATAAGATCAAACAGATCTAGAATATTTGATTGCTTAAGAAATCGAACATAACATTATATGTAATATGACATCTCAAAAGATGAGAATCTCAATTATTCAAACTAAGAAATTTAGGATTTTTGTTTGGACTGTGAAAATACTAATATATCGTTTCCCTAACTAATCTAAAAATTATATAGGGTTTAGATTATTTTAGTTACTAATCTCGTATAGGCACATGCCCATATAGTTAATCAAATCTTGAGCAATAAAAATCACTTAAGAAAACTATGAATTAAGATTGGGGTTAAGTATTCAAGAAATCTAAATTTAGTTTTCACGATTGATAATAAGACAATCAATTGATAAATGTTCAATGTGGAACAATAATTTGTGGAACCTAATAGATTGAAAAACAGGAGATGTCAAATAAACTGAGAAAACCTAAGTGAAATTCCAACTATCCTGTGATTTTTCTTCATAATTTTAAAGGATAAGTTATTTGATGTTTCAATCCCATAATTTCTTTAAAAATTTAGAACTTATATCCTATGATATAAAATCATGAGAAAGCCTAGGAAGGTGATATTTTATTTTCCTACTCTATTTTATTTTATTTTCAAATTTTTTTTGGAATGTATGATTTGCTAAGTTTTGAATGCAACATGTTAATGCAATTTTGTTTGGGGTTGAGTTTCACTTTATTTCAAAAAGATATGTTTTTGTTTTTTTAGTTTGGGTAGAAATTATAGTCCCTATCTAGCCTACAACAAATCTAGGCAAGAAACACACCAAACAATGCCCAAAATTTTAGTCAGACTTATCAAACACAGCAAAACAACAAAGCTATGACAAACTAAGGGTGTCGACCTGAGACCTACATCAGACACGTCAGTCAAAAATTAACATATGAAAATCAATGTCATTTTGTTAGGATTTATCCTAATCATTTTTTTCAATCTCTTATGGATAATTCGGATGTCAATAATTGATTAACTAAGATGGACATTCTGTCTCTATAACAGAAAAGACTTAGCAAAAAGAAAAGCATATGAAACTATAGAAACCCAGTTCAACTAAGCCTTAGGTTACCGCAACAACCCAGTAATAATAAGTTAGCACATCCTAATTTCACTATAATAGCCTTAAAACATGTAAAACAAACTAGTGCAACCTAAACTAGTAAGCATAGGAATGCACAAAATTATTATGTTCTCATCCTAAAAATTTGGTTTAGTGATAGCAATCTACCTTAATCAGACAATTTTTACAAGCAAACCATAAAACTATCTTATGAAGTCGATAAGTAAGTGCCTTATGAAGTCAAGAGTTGGTGAGTGTAGAAGAGGTAAGGAAATCAATTGAATTATATTTTAATGCGGCATAGGTCAAGAACTCATATTCCATCTTTCCGACACGGATGGTTTTGGATCTACTTAATAAAAATAGATAGTCTATTCTATCTTGAGGATTCTTGTCTGCAACCATGGGTTGCATCATCCAAAAAATCTTTGTTGACCTAAAGAATAACTATTATTGTTCAAATTGTCTAAGATTGAAGTTGGTTTTAAATTTTATTGAGATAAAACTACATATTTTAGTTGGTTTAAATTTTCTGATTTTTATGATTTTTAATCATTTTAGAAATATTTATTAAATTTTATTGAATTTTTGAGTTAAATAGTTTTATGTGCTTTCTAAGACATTTATCATGATTTAATGTTATGAAATTTTATAAAATCAAATGAATTATTAGAAAAGTGAATATCATTCTTATAAACAAAATCATGTAATTTTTAAGAAATTTGGATTATTTAGTGATTTTTTTATCAATTATCTTGTTGATACTTTTGTGATTTTTAAGGCTTTGATTATTTTAATTCAAATGACTTCAAAATGATATGAAATTTTTTCTTGAGTTCCAAATTAAATTAAAATGTTTTTTTTCCTTTTTGTAAAAACATTTGTGAATTTTTAATATTATTTGAATTGTTAGAATTATTTCAATTTTTATGTTATTTTTATTCAAAAAATCATAATAAATTAAAATAACCTTAAAAATATTTGAAATCTCTTAGAGATATTTACAATAAAATTCAAAACAATCTCAAAATTTCTTAAATTATTTTATGCTCATTTTGAATATTTTATGAATTAATGAACTTATTAAAGAAATTGTTATTAGAAAATTATGATAAATTATTAAATTGAAATGATTTTTTTAAAAAAAAAAGTTTGTTTCTCTTAATTAAGCCACCTTTTATTTGACAATTTAATTCAATTTGTTGTGTTCTACCATTTTTATACTTTTCATTAAGCCAGTTAAATGGTAATTAGGGGTGTTTTTCCCTAATTACAAATTTACCCTAATATCAGCTTTAATTTTAAAATATTTGTCGTGCTTTGTTATTTTATGTTTCATTTGAGTATTGGTGATTTTGAGTTATATATAGTTCATTTTGGAGTTATTAAACCAATAAAAATAATTTTGTAATTCTTATGAAAATGACAATACTACCCCTAAATCACTTCCTAAACTACCAAAATTTACTATATTTTATGTTGATTAAGGTATTAATCCTTTTCAGAATCAGATTAATCATTTTTATTTATAGCTCATTTGTTTAACTTTGATATTTAATGTAAAAAAGGGTATTTACGTATTTTTGGGGAAGCTCATATTTGCCCTACCTTGCATTTTTAAATGAATTATTACTAATTTTTCACTTCTATCAAGTTCCAATTTTTCAAATTTCCATTTTCAGTGACATTATTGTGGTAAAATGTAAATTTAATGAATTAAAAGTTAAGAGAATATAGATTTGTAATTATTGAAATTGATTTATTAAAAAATTTAAATTGATTTGAATCAGATTTTTCAATTATACACTTCTTATTCATTCATTTTCAATTTAAAGGACATTTTTGTAATTTTACTAATTTTAAACAATTTAAACTAATTTCATGCAAATTTATCAAGCAAATTCACTTAAATTTTAATGGAATGTTCTAATGAATGTATTATAGAATTTCAAAAGATCAATTTACATATTAATCATTCAATTATTTTAATGTCTCAATTTTATCAATAATTCAATAATTGCATTTATACATTTATGCACAATTTATAAAAATTCAATTTAAAATACATTTTCAATTTATAAGGAAATAATTGCAGCATATTTGGGATCACAAGATTTAGTTCATTTCAATTTTATGACGTTTTGAGTTACTTTTAATTTTTTTATGAATTAAATTTATATTTAATATTTTAAATTTATTTAAAAAATTATTTGAAGACATTCCACTTTGATTTTATTTCTATTTAATTCTTCTCATTTTTTTTAAATGTACAAAATTTTATTTCATGTTATCATCATTTTTCTTATATTTATTATATTTTTTTAATTTGTTTTGTTCCCAAGCAATTTATTAATTCCTTTAAGGGTCTGTTTGAGGCAGCTGTCTATTATTTATAATCTACTGATAAGCAAATTATTCTGATAATCTGAAAATCATGAGAATAATTACAATTTATATCAATGCAGCGCACAGCTAAATTAAAATCCATTGTGCGAAATGATCCTTCAGAATAGCTATGAAGAACAAAACCACTCCTCTCCAGCCAATACAAATGCAATGTCCAGATCTGCTAAAAGTGAACTACCCTCAACACCAATACCACTCATCTCAAGAGGAAAAACTATTCCCTATCTTTCCATCACTACATGCATCTGAACCAAATAAATATTTCACAATCTATCCCCATCCCAGAGATAGCATGCATCAAATGAAACCAACACATTTGACTGCATTTTTACACATATGCCACCTTGCCTATGCATGAAGAAGGAGTATTTCATTCCCTTAAAGATTAATAGTGTGACAGATGGCAATGTAAGAATAGAAAAGTTTAGAAGATAGATATGTAAATACAAACTCATTAACTGGCATGCATTTAAATACTCTTCCAATAATCTTCAAAAAATTAACACACTATTGATCCATACCAGAGCCAATCTGCATTCGATAAAAAGATAAAAGACTTCCCATCTGAGCTGAACCATAAATAAGGTGGGAGAAAGCATTGATTCCCTGAGGCATCTCTAAATACCATTAAAGAATTCCATCAAAGATGAGAAAGCATTCATCACTAATGCAAATTCCATCATTAAGGAATTTAGTGGTGTATGTAAATCCCCCATTATATTTCGTATGTAAGAGCATTGGATTTTGTTATGGTATGACTAATATATCATATAGAGACAGACGCTTGAACGAAGCGGAGCGGAGCAGAAGAATTTGTCCAAATCGAGAAGTTACATTATGTGGGTTGGGGGTGCGGGGGCAATCTCCTGCGGTACGGTACAGGGGTAATGTTGAAATTACATATTTTACTTAGGATTTACTCCTGGGATTATAAATAGGCATGTTAGTAATCCCAGGAGGAATTCTTGATTTCTCTAATCTCTTTTATGAATATTGAAATGAACTCGCCGCTCTGCTCCCGTTGACGTAGGCATCTTTGCCAAACCTCGTTAAAACTTTGTGTTCTTCTAGATTTGTGTCAATTCTTGTTTTTCTTCGCCGTAATTTCTCAACAAGCGGTATCAGAGTCTAGTCTGAGGACAAGAAAGAAAATTTTCGGCGACACAGGGAAGATTGTCTGCCGGGGAAGCAGATCGTTCGCGAAGGAGGGCTTCGGCGAGTTCCAGAGGTTTGAATAGCCAAGCTTCGGATGAGTCGGCGCAGGAAGGACGGCAATGTGGCAGAGGAGTTTGTGCTGATTGGATCGCGATACAGGAGTTCGGATCCAGGAGTTCACGTACAGGAAATCCTTTGCGGAAGGCGACAGATTTGGTGACAGATTTGCGGGAGGCGTACAGGTAATTCTTTGCGGGAGTTCCGATTCAGGAGTTCGCGAACCAGGAAAGGAAGCGCGAAGGGCGCATCGCGAATTTTTTGCACGAAGGAGAAAGCGGAGAGGAAGGGAATCGAAAGGAATATTCCCTTGGATTTATCTCCGTTGCGTGGCCTAAATTTTTCGAATTGTCTATTGGGCTTCGATTTGCTTCGCTTTTTTTTGAGAAGAAATTGGAAGCTTTGATGGAGGCTGCGGAGGAAGGAAATCTCTAGAGAAAGAAAATGTTTAATTAAAGAAAATATTTAATTAAGATTTTCTTTGCTGGAGACTGTGGAAAAAATGGAAGTTTTTGAAATTTAATTAATTAAAAGAAATATTTTAATTAATGGGGACTTAATTAAGGAAGCTAAATTAAGAAAATATTTCAATCTTTTCTTTTCAAAAAAAGAAATCTGTTATTTTTTGTGGAAAACTTAATTAAGGCAACTTAATTAAAGGAATTTTTCAATCATTATTTTTATTTTTGAAAAGATTATAATCAAGGATTTGCAGAGGAATTTGCAAAATATTTTGTTGTAGGATCAATTTCAAATGACAACTTCTGGTGAAAAATTCGAGGTGATGAAGTTCGATGGAACTGGTAACTTCAGATTGTAGCAAACAAGAGTAGAAGATTTGTTGGCTCAACAGGGGATCTTGAAAACTTTGCGGGCAACAAAACCAAATGTCATAGAGGATGAAGATTGGGAAGAATTGCAACAACGAGCGGCAACAACTATATGTCTATGTCTGGCAGATGAGGTTATGTATCACATGATGAATCTGAAATCTTCAGGGGAGATATGGAAGAAATTGAAAACTCAGTTTATGGCTAAATCTCTTACAAATAAATTGTATCTGAAGCAAAAGTTATATAAGTTGAAGATGCAAGAAGGTTCTGATCTGGCGCGGCATATTAATAGCTTCAATTAAATAATCACAGATTTGTCACGGCTTGATGTGAATAATGAGGATGAAGATTGAGCGATGAATTTGTTGTGTTCATTGCATTTTTCCTATGAACACCTGGTGACTACTCTTACATATGAGAAAGAAACTATCAAATTTGATAAAATTACTACAATATTGTTGGCTCACGACTAGCAGAAGCAGAATGCAAGAGAAAGCTCTCATGGCGACAGTTTATATGATAAGGGTAAGTAGGGTCGTGGAAGGAAGAAAGAGAAAGAGGGTTCTAGAAAGTAAAATTTCATATCCAAGTCGAAAGGCAAAAAGGCAATTCATTGTTACAATTGCAAGGAGTCAGGTCATATGAAGAGAGAATGCTCAAAGCTAAAGAAGCAAACTGGGGAGAAAGGTAATGCATCATCGATGTCTGTAAATGTGGTGCAAAGTGACAATTCAGATTGCATTGATAGCGATATGCTTTCAGTTTCATCAACTTAGTTCACGGATGCATAGATTCTTGATTCAGGATGCTCTTATCACATAACACCTAACAGAGAGTGGTTTACTTCATACAAGTCAACTAATTCTGGCTCGGTTTATCTAGGTGATGATAGATGTTGCAATATTGTTGTTATTGGAGAAGTCAGAATTAAGATGTATGATGACACAGTTAGAACATTATGTGATGTCAGAGATATTTTATATCTGAAGAAGAATTTGATTTCATTGGGCACTCTACACATAAATGGTTTTATTCCTAAGGCAGATGAGGATAGGGAAACCATCAAAATTGTTAAGGGTGCAGTGATGGTGACAAAAGGAAAGTTAACTGCAGGCAATATCTACAAACTGTTGGGGAGTATAGCTGTAGGTGGAGTTCATTCTGTGGAGTTAGATGATGATAGTACAAAACTATAGCATATGCGTCGAGATCATCTCAGTGAACGTGGGATGACAGAATTGCATAGAAGAAACATGTTGCATGGCGTTAAAAGTTGTAAGCTCGATCTTTGTAAGTTCTGTGTTCTTGGAAAACAGACTAGAGTCAGTTTTTTGACTAGAAAGCACAAAACTGAAGGGATTCTTGATTATGTGCATTCTGATGTATGGGGCCCTACCAGGGAAGCGTCATTAGAAGGATCTCAGTATTTTCTTACATTTGTTGATGATTTTTTCAGGAATGTTTGGGTGTATTTCTTGAAGTAGAAATCTGAAGTCTTCTCTAAATTTAAGTTGTGAAAAGCTGAGGTGGAGAATCCAACTGACAGAAAGATCAAGTATTTTAGATCTGATAATGGCACAAAGTACACAGATTTGCAGTTTCAGAAGTTCTGTGAGGAGTATGGGATTCAGAGGCATTTTTTAGTGCGCAAGACACCACAATAGAATGGTGTGGCAAAAAGGATAAACATGACTTTAACTAAAAGAGCAAGATGCTTGAGACTGAATGCATGGCTTCCTAAAAAGTTTCTGGACAAAGGTTGTGAATATGACATGTTATCTCATCAATAGATCACCTCAGGCATCGTTGGGTGGCAAGGTCGCAGAAGAGGTATGGACAGGTAATCCAGTTAATTTTGATCATTTACAGATTTTTGGTTGTCTTTCTTATGCGCATGTACCTGGAGATAAATGATCAAAACTTGATGCAAAATCTAAGAAGTGCATCTTTTTGAGCTACAAGAAAGGTATGAAAGGACATAAGTTTTGGGATCCGATTGCAAAGATGGTGATCAGCAGAGATGCAGTTTTTGATGAACAGTTCATGTTAGAACAAAATCAAGACAAAGTGTAAAGAAATAGTTCCGGTTCAGATGCAGTGCAAATGGATTTAGAATAACATCCAGAAACAACTGAGAGAGTTGAAGGTTCAAATCCAACACCTGGTGATTTCATTCCAAATGATCTGCGGAATTATAATCTAGCCAGAGACTGACAAATATGCACCAATATAAGGCCTCCTAGCAGATTGAGTTATGAAGACTTGGTCTCTTGTGCACTTCTCATCAGCAGCGATGATCCAACCACTTTTCAAGGAGCTATCACTAGTCAGAAGAAAGAGAAATGAAGATGGAGTCTTTGGAGAAAAATCGCACATGGGAGCTAGTTCAGCTTCCTGAGGGAAAGAAGGCTATTGTTTGCAACTGGGTGTACAAAAGGAAATCAACAGTATCAGAAAAAGAAGGAGGAAAGTTCAAGTCTTGACTGGTAGCAAAGGGAGTTTCACAACAGAAGGGGATATATTATGATGAAATATTTTCTCTTGTGGTCAGACATACTTCAATCAGGGTAGTGCTTGCATCAGTAACCATTTGGGATTTACATTTGGAGCAGATGGATGTTAAAACTGCTTTCTTGCATGGTGATTGGAGGAACAGGTTTACATGGAGCAGCCAAAAGGTTTCACTCAATCTGGACAGGAGCATCTGGTTTGCAAGTTAAAAAAATCATTGTATGGGTTGAAACAGCCTCCAAGACAATGGTACAAGTGGTTTGACTCCTACATGATTTAGATTAGCTACAAGAGATGTGAGTATGATTATTGTGTTTATGTGAAGAGCATTGATGATCGTTCTATTATTTTTCTGTTACTGTATGTTGATGATATAATGATTGCTGCGAAAAATAGGAATGATGTCCGTGGTTTGAAAGCTTCATTGAGCCAGGAATTTGACATCAAAGACTTGGGTCCTCCGAAGAAGATTCTTAGAATGGAGATTCATCGAGACAGAGGCTCAAGACGATTATGTTTATCTAAACGAGGCTATGTTGAGAAAGTGTTGGAAAGGTTTGAGATGAGAAAAACAAAGCCTGTAAGCACTCCTTTGGCAAATCATTTTAAGTTATCTTCAGAACAGTGTCCTCAGACAGATACAGAAATCGAAGACATGACAAAGGTTTCATATGTCAGTGTAGTTAGTTGCTTGATGTATATAATGGTATGTACTCGTTCTGATTTGACTCATATTGTTAGTCAAGTCTGCAAATACATGGCTAAACCTGAAAGATGACATTAGGAAGCAATCAAGTTGAGTTTCAGGTATCTGAAGAGTACTGTAGAAAATGTAATTATTTTTGGTTGTCAGTAGAATGATCCTTCAGTTGTGGGGTATATTGATTCTGACTATGTTGGTGATTTGGATGGCAAAATGTCTACAACCGGGTATGTGTTTACCCTTGGTGGAGGACCTATATGTTGGAAATCAACAATTCAGTCTATTGTGACATTATCTACAACTGAAGAAGTCTGATGGCTTGCTGGACTAGTCAAGGAACTGGACATTGAGCAAGGTGGAGTTCAATTGCATTGTGACAGTCAGAGTGTTATTTATCAGGCTAAAAATCAGGTGTACCATGCAAGAACCAAGCACGTTGATGTCAGGTATCACAAGATCAGAGAATTGATTGCTTCTTGTGAGATACTGTTGCAGAATGTTCATACTGATGAAAATTCAGCTGATATGTTGACCAAGTCAATTGTTATCAACAAGTTCTTGCATTGCTTGGACTTGTTGAATGTTTGCAGTTGCTAGAGAAGCATGGTGGCCCAACCCACATTTGTGCAGGTGTAACTCTCAAGTATTTTTTTCTCCTAAAGGGCTTGATATTTGTCAAGATAGAGATTTGTTATGGTATGACTCATATATCATATAGTGACAAACACTGGAACGAAACAGACCTAAAGAATTTGTCCAAATCGGAAAGTTACGTTATGTGGGTTAGGGGTGCGGGGGCAACGCCCCGCAGTATAGGGTTAACGTTGTAATTATATATTGTACTTAGAATTTACTCCTGGGGTTATAAATAGGCATATTAGTAACCCCATGATGTATTCTTGATTTGTGTAATACATTCTCTGAATACTGAAAGGAACTCGCCGTTCTGCTCTTGAGGACGTATGCATCTTTGTCGAACCTCATGAAAACTTTGTGTTCTTCTGGATTTGTGTCAGTTCCCATTTTTCTTCGCCATAATTTTTCTATTGATTTGATGTGTAAGTGCATAGAAATTGAGTGGTATGTATGTAAATCCCCCATTATATATTTTTTTTGAACAGTGCATAGGAATTGAATATAAATTGAAGTGGTATGTACGTAAATCCCCAAATATATTTTTTTTTCGACAGGGCACATGAATTGAAGCAATATGTATGTAATTGCCACAGAAATAACATTTATTTTCTCTAATTTCCGAATGAATTTTTTTTTCACATTTCTTGCTTTTACTTCACTCACCTTCTTTCATGTATTGCAGTGACATCAGTCAGATCCAATAAAGTGGATCTACACTCACACAAAATTATAACAAGTGAGGATAATTGCTTAGCAGTAGTTAGAAGTCATATGTGAGAGTAAATTTCAACATTCTCAAGCAGTAAAATGAAGAGTGGTGTGAGGGTCGAATACATACTCATATGAGGCGAGAGAGAAGGAGAAGGAAGATCGGGTGGGGTGAGTGTGAGGTTGAAAATATACCTCAAATGTGTTGATCTTCGAGACACTGAAGGAGCAGAGGAGAGATAGGAAGGGCGAGGGTGGGGAGAGGGCATCTCCGAAATTCTTACCCTAAATGCGATAAGCAGGCGCGAAATGCGGCCCCTTTCCGGCTTTGTACCTATTAACAATTTTGCGAATTGAGTTTCAGAGTGGTACCAAAACGGGGCCCCGAGCGTGATATTCAAACAGAGCGGCGGTGTTTTCAAAACGTCACCACACTCATTAAGCTGCCCCAAACGGGGCCTAAATCTTATTGCTTATTTAAAACAACTACCTTCACTTGTTGTCTTCCTATTGGTTTTGACCTTCTGTGTGTCATGACCTTATTAGCTGCCAATGATCACCTTTGGTGGATCTAACGTTGAGTCTTAAACTCCATAATATCAATCCAAAATGATTAAGGCCATCAATCTCATATGAGTTAAAATAGACGACATCAGTTCATCGTCCCAAATGGGTTGCAAAGCGATGACCGTCTAACTTAAAACTTATGGATCTTAATCGATTCTTTATGGAATTAATTAATTCAAAAAGAAAAACGATTGTCTCGAAAAGCTTTAAAATCACAATGGCTAGAATCTAAAACTTTGAAAGTTCTCTTTAGAAAGATTGAAAACTGAAATAAACATACTTTAAAATTAAATTAGCTTGATTCGAAAGATATATTCTCGATCCAATCCTCCGAGTAGCTTTCAAGAGACTAAATTAAGCTCCTTGCAACAATAATTTAAGATCTAAAGGGGTTTTTATAAGATTTTGGTCAACTCGGGCCGCCCATCTCAGAATTTTGACCAAGTGGGCTTGGTTTTCAAGAAAAATAATTTGGGAGGTATTCTTTAGGTTCAAGAAGAATAATAAGGCATTTAGATTTGAAATCCACGTAGAAATTGATAATATTTGGAAGCTTTCTATTTTTTATCATGGCTTTCATTGTGGTATTTTTGATAATTTTTGCTTTGGAAAAGGTAAAGGATACTTGGAAATGAACTCGAATGAAATAAAGCAAATTCTAAAACAATTTGGGCAGAATTTTGGTATTAAATTATGGGTTTAGCATAAGCTTAATGGGTATTTATTGGTTGGGGTGAAGGGGTAGGGCTAGCCTTACGATTGGTCCATTCTAATTGTCTTGGATAAGTGAGGTGGCTTGTCAATTCTTGCTAACAAATAGGAAGTCGGTCATGATTGGTGTGCAACAATCAACTTGTAACATATGTGCTTCAAGAAATGTGCATGGCTTGTCATGTAAGTTTCAAAATGACCTAAGCTTGGTTTTGGCTTCCCTTGGGCTGAAGTGGGAGTTTGAAGGGAGTTCTAAATCAAACCAATAAGTTTCTAACAAGTGTAGGGAAGTTAGATCAATAATTGGAGCTTTCTTGGTGGAAGGCTTCAAATGGCTCAATTGGCTTGATGAGAACTTGAAATTGGCTTCAAAATGGATTCAATTAAAAGGATTTGGCATTATGATTCAAAACAATATTTGGGTGAACTTTGGGTTTGGAAAAAGAACCAATAGAAAGCTCAAAGCTTCGATAAAGGTTTGAAAAGATTCATCATGCGAAGGGTGTGTGCAGTTGCAAATTTTTATATTTTTTCTTTAATTTGAAAATTATTCATTTTTAAATTTTGAAAAAAATATGTGTATGTTTTTTAAATGTTTTTATGAATATTTAATAAGGTAGTCGATTCATTACTGTTTATTTTTCACTCTCTCTATCTCCCTCTCGCTCTCTTCTCATTGCCTCCCTCTCAGTCTCTCTCCTTCTCCCTCTCTCTATCCCTCTCTTTTATCATATGCTTTATTCCTTGGGTCTGATTCATGAACAAATCAAACTTCAATAATTATATATAATTTTTTAGCTTTATGGGTGTACGCAAACTAAGCTAAAATATGACTCAAATTAAATTTGAATTGTTAGCAAGCTCATGAGCCGAGCTTCTCAAGCAATGAGCACAAATTTGCACTCATATGTTTTATGTGCTTGAGCTTAAGTTTGGCTTGGGTTAGAACAAACGGTACTAGATTAAAAATAACTAATAGAGTTCTCATATTTCCAATCCTAGACAAAGTGATTTTATGTTTCATTAATTTTCATGCATTAGACTTGAGTTTTATTATGAATAAGAAATTTCAAGAATAGTCTCGCTCCTATTTCCCACTTAATTCTTAAGTTTTGGGCCTTGACATGATATGTTAATTATCTTAAACTAACCAAACCGAGTCATAATCATTGATATCTAGTGAGTTTTCATCGTTGAATTATCTAGCGAGTTC
>NEWO01002473.1:11174-23533 GCA_003013225.1 Phalaenopsis aphrodite
TAAAAGTAAAATTTTACATATTGGCCCAAATTGACCCTCAAATTTGATTGAAAACACTAAATCAACCTTGAAAGGCCAGCTTAATGGAGATTTAAGGATTGACATCATGATTTCCCCTATAATCATGAAGTCGTCCTTAATAATCTTTGGCTTAAACCAAATTGAATTTGACTCGGTTAAACTTGGCATAGATCTGAACCCAAATTAGACCTAACCCAAGTAGACTTATATAGGGTCCAACTCAATTGATGTCACTTTATGTCTGACCCCCAATCAAACTTGACCTAGTCCAAGTCCAACTAGGGTTTGATATAGGTCTAACCTAACTTAAACCTGACTCAACCTGAACCTTACTAGGTCTAACCTAACTTTCACCTAGTACAACTTGAACTCTAATAGGTCTAACCTAATTTAGACCTAGTTCAACTTAAACCCTTCTAGGTCTAACCTGACTTAGACCTAGTACATCAATAGACCATCCTAGGCCTAACCTAACTTAGACTTAGTACAATATGGATCCTTCTAGGTCTAACCTAACTTAGACCAAGTACAACATGAACCCTTCTAGGTCTACCCCAACTTAGACTTAGTACAATGTAATCCACCTAGGTCTAACCTAACTTAGACCTAGTTCTACTCTAGGTCTAACCTAACTTAGACTTAGCACAACATGAACCCTCCTCGGTCTAAATTACCCTAAACCACTGGTTCAATGATATACAAAAATAATATATTATTTTAAGTACTCTATTTATGCACATTTTTGGTGATATTGTACGTTAAAGAAATGTATTTTTGTGTTTTTGTTGTAGGAATATAATTTTTAGGCATTTTGAGAAAAAATGGAAAAAGGAGAAAAATTTGGAGAAAAAACAGCTAATTTTGGGGTTTGGCGCATGATGTGCCAAAATCTAGAGCGCTAGCGCATGATGCTCCAGGAGCGACATTTTCAAATTAAGGTAGTTCGAGATGAATTTTGTATGAATTTTCAAAGGGACACTTGTTTTAAACATCCCATGGAGTGATTCAATGCATTTAGACACTGTGGAAGGTTCCAATTTGAAGGGATTTGACTCTTGGATCAAGGAGACACATCTTGTGAATTTTAAAGTTTTGACTTTTGAATTTTAGAGGGTAATTGAAACTCTTTTCGGAGGAAGCAGTCCAAAAGGAAGGGGGACTTCTAGAGTGTGATGAGAGGGAGAGAGAGAGAATTGGCGGTTCAAGATGAATTTTGTGTGAATTTTCAAAAGGACATTTGTTTTAAACACCCCATGAAGTGATTCAATGTATTTATACACTATGGAAGGTTCCAATTTGAAGGGATTTGACTCTTGGATCAAGGAGGCACATCTTTTGAAATTTAAAGTTTTGACTTTTGAATTTTAGAGGGAAATTGAAACTCTTTTCAGAGGAAGAAGCCCAAAAGGAAGGGGGACTTCTAGAGTGTAATGAGAGGGAGAGAGAGAGAGAAGAGGAGATTTTCTTCTAGGGTTATAAAAGGAGAGGGAAGGTGAGAGATTTCTTCTTCATTACATTTCTAAGAGAGAATTGGGAGTGATTGTAAAGAGGGAAAGGCTTAGAGAGAACTTCTAGGAATTTGCTTGAGAATAATTGTGAGTTAAGTTGTATTTTTCATTTCTTTTGTTTGTAAACATATTTTTATAGATGAAATCTGTGTTTTTTCGTATCTTTCTCATGAATTCTGAGTAGTCTTCTTTATCCTTCTCCATACTTTGTAGAGATGGTTTTGTGAAAAATTGATTTTGTTTTCTACGGTTTTAAATGTTAATAATTTGTGATGATTTGAACTCTGATCTTCATTTACTTTTCAATCTGGTCAATTAAGTTGTTAAAATATGTTGAGAAATATATGTTCTAAAAAGGGGATATGATTTCTACAACAAAGGGAGAATCACATTTGATTTCATGGGAGAGTATTTCATCCATGGGATTAGGTGCAAATAAATAGAAAAATATACTTTGTTGGATGTAGAATTGGAAGATTTTAAGATGACAGATTAGAATCCCCAATTTAGTTCAGTTGATTGAAAACTAATGCAAGCATGTTTGACCTCAGGTGAGGGAGAAGTGGGAGCTCTAGAGTGACAGTCAGTATCCTCCCAACCACAAAATTAGGGACCAAACTCTGGATTAGTCAAGGTTCTTTATAGTGCTCGAGAGATGGTAGAGAATAAGATTGCTCTTATTTGACACAAAATAATTTTTAAATATAATTTTCAAATGATTTTAATTTCTTCACAAATCATATTTTCATTGTAAAGGGGAAGGATTTTTTCTCATACTTGAACTTTTTGTCAACAAAAAACCTTTATTTTATTTCAATAATTTACTTTTGAAAGTTTAGCATCTAGTTTAATTTACTTGTTATAGTCTTACATATGCATATTTAGACGCATTTCACTAAAGTAGTTTAACTTCAAACTTTATACTTTATTTTGTTTTTTTTTTTAGTTTATAATAGAATATAAATAGCTAGCTTATACATATTTCCAGCTTCCCTGTGGGATTGATATCTAGGACTCCTTTAGAGCCCTGTATTACTTGAACGATATGTATACTTGCATTATATGTAGAAGGGAATTTGGACTTTCAAAGAGGTTTTAAAGATAAACCATTTTCATTAAATTTACATTATTATTTGGGTTACATTGCATCTTTATTATTAACTTAATATCAATTTTCCGCATTAAGTTGTTGACGCCGTTGCTGGGAAAGTAACGAAAAATATTAGTTATTTTATTTTAAGTATAAAAAAGAAAAAAAGTATTTGTGGTTTAGTTTGAACATTTTCTTATTTAAGTGTTTTTCTTATTTTTAATTACTTATTTTATCTTGTTTATGTGTAGTTTAAGATCTAAAAACTTAGTGCCTTACGATTCTGAATTAGAAAGAATTGTTCAAAAAATTCAAAAACAACAAAAAGAGAAAAATCATTCTAACAAAATGGCTTGCAACTCAAGTAATGCTGGAAATGGGAATGAACATCATCAGAGACCTTTAAGAGATTATGCTAATCTTACAGCAGATGAAATTCATTTGAGTATACAAAATCCTGTTGTAGCTGCCAATTTATTTGAGCTTAAACCTACTATTATCCAATTGGTACAAAATAATCAGTTTGAAGGAACACCAAATGAATATCCAAATTTACACCTTGCCAGTTTTCTAGAATTGTGTGCTACATTTAAGTATGATAGAGTGTGGAATGATGTTGTCAGACTTAAATTTTTTCCTTTTTCACTAAGAGAT
This sequence comes from Phalaenopsis aphrodite, assembly GCA_003013225.1. Lineage (NCBI taxonomy): Eukaryota > Viridiplantae > Streptophyta > Magnoliopsida > Asparagales > Orchidaceae > Phalaenopsis > Phalaenopsis aphrodite. The sequence goes on from NEWO01002473.1 coordinate 14,448, forward strand.
AAAACTAAGATGTGGTTAAACTCATTAGCACCAGGATCTATCAGAACTTGGGGAGACTTATCACAAAAAAATTTATCTAAATATTTCCCACCTTCAAAAACTGCTAAGCTTAGAAATGATATTACATATTTTTGTCTGTTTGAAGGGGAATCAATTTATGAAGCATGAGAAAGATTTAAAGATCTCCTTATGAAGTGTTCACACCATGTGTTGCCAGATTGGTTAATAATTCAAACTTTTTATAATGGATTGGTTGGATCCCTTAGATTGATAATTGATGCTGCTACTGGTGGATCATTAATGTCAAAACCATTCAATGAAGCATATTCACTAAATGAAGAGATGTTTACTAATAAATTTCAATGGCCCTCAAAAGGGTAACTCCAAAAAGAGTAGCTAGTATTCATGATTCTGATGCAATATCTATATTAGCTGCTCAAATAGCTATTATATCGAAGAAGATAGATCAATATGGAATGAATTATTCTCAAACAGCACCTGTGCTTGAGGAGAACTCATTTGGACAAATGATAGAATCTCAATCTTCTTATGAGACTTTAAATGCAATAAACAATCATTCTAATAATGCATGTGCCAATTATTATAATCCAGAATGGAAGAATCATTCAAACTTTAGTTGGAGTAAAAATAGCTTGAATACTTCAAACCCACAATGGGTAAACAATGCTGCGAACCCAGTGGGAAGCTTCAACAATCAAGGAAATCAAGCTTAAAAACTTTATTACCCCCAGAATTTAATAATTTGCAAAATAAGGAGAAAAAGTTATCAATGGAAGAATTGATATTGCAAATAGGAAGTCAATTACAGAGTCAAGGAGTTGCAATCAAAAATATGGAAAATCAATTGAGATGTATTGCTACTGCACTTAGCAATACACCTCTAGGAACATTGCCTAGTAATGTTGAAGTAAATCCTAAAGATCAGAACAAGGAGCAAATCAAAGATACTCAATTGAGAATTGGAAAAGAATTTGAAGAAAGAGTTCAACGAGAAGTTGAAATTGAAAAAGATGGGGTGAAAAATGAAAAATTTGGTGAAAATTTTCATTGTGAGTCAGAAAGTCCTATTAAACCGATGAAAATCACTATATAAAACCTACCACCTCCATTTCCTCAAAGATTGAAGCAGAAGTCTAAAGATAATCAATTTTCAAAACTTTTGGAAAGTTTGACAAAATTAACGACAAACATTTCATTTGTTGAAGCTTTGGAACAAATGACAATGAGAAGTTCATGCTTAATAAGAAAAGGAAGTTTGTAGATAATGAGATGGTTGCACTCAGTGAAGAGTGTATCGCTATAATTCAGAAAAAGCTTCCTAAAAAACTTAAAGATCCTGAAAGTTTTACAATTCCTTGTGCTATTGGCATACGATTTTATGGAAAAACTTTATTTGATTTAGGAGCCAGTATTAATCTTATGCCATTATCAATTTTCAGAAGGTTGGGTTTAGGCGATATTTCACCTACAATGGTAACTCTTCAGTTAGTTGATTGTTCGATTACCTATCCTAAAGGAGTTATAGAAGATGTTTTAGTAAATGTTGATAAATTTACCTTTCTTGTGGACTTTATTGTATTAGATATGGAGTAAGATAAAGAAATTCATATTATTTTAGGAAGACCATTCTTATCCACTGGAAGAGCTTTGATAGATGTGCAGAAGGGAGAACTAACTATGAGAGTTAGTAATCAAGAGGTTACATTTAATATTGCAAAATCAATGAGATACCCTGCAAAAGAAAAAGAAATTGAATGCTTCAAAATGGATATTAATGAGTATTTAAGCCATGAATATTTCAAAAAGACATATGAAAGTGAATTTGAAAAGGAATATGTAGAATATCAAGATGATGAAAAAATCCAAGAAGAGTCTATAGAAGTGAGTATAGAAGAACTGGATTTTGTTCAGGAAAAATTTGAAATTTTAAATCCTGCAGAAGATGACAATAATTTGATTTCATGTATTAAGAAACCTTCTGAACTCGAATTGAAAACACTTCCTACACATTTGAAGTATGCATTCTTAGGAGATTCATCTACATTACCTCTCATAGTGTCCTCAAAACTAAATGATGCGCAAGAACAACAGTTGTTAGAAATTTTGAAAAGATATAAGAAAGGTTTTGGATGGACATTACCTGATATAAAAGGAATCAATCCTTCAGTTTGATGCATGGAATTTTATTGGAAGATCAACATAAAACAAGAACTGATCCTCAAAGGTGATTGAATCCTATGATGAAAGAAGTGGTAGAAAAAAATTATAAAATGGTTAGATGCGGGGATAATATATTTTATTTCAGACAGTGCTTGGGTGAGTCAAATTCACTGTGCTGCAAAGAAAGGAGGTGTAACTGTAGTGGCAAATGAGCATAATGAAATAATATCCATAAGACAAGTTGTTGGATGGTGAATCTGTATAGATTATAGAAAATTAAATTCTTCCATCTAGAAGGATCATTTTCCTTTACCCTTTTTGGACCAGATGTTGGATAGATTAGCTGGGCACAAATATTTTTGTTTTCTAGATGGATATACCAGTTATCACCAAGTACCTATTGCCTTTGAGGATCAAGAGAAAACAACGTTTACTAGTCCTTATGGAACTTTTACTTTTCGGCGAATGCCTTTTAGATTATGTAATGCACCTGCAACATTTCAGAGATGTATGATGTCAATTTTTAGTGATTTGATTGAAAAAGGAATTGAAGTTTTTATTGATGACTAATGTGTATTCGAAACTTCCTTTGAAATATGTCTGAATCAATTAGAGAAAGTTCTGAAACATTATGAAAAGACTATTCTTGTTTTGAACTGGGAGAAATGTCAATTTATGGTTGTATTGACCTCAATTTTGGTTGAAGTATAGTCTTTCTCTTTAGTAGCCTAAGTTCTATCCATAGGACTTCCTATTGACTATTCTTAGAGAACTAGAAAAAGGCACCCTCACCATTAGAAATTCTAAACTCTTCTTTACTCAACTTGAAGTTCCACATATTGATCCTAACCTCTAGCACTTAGTAGGTGGGGTCATTATGGGGGAGCTCTAGAAGAATTCCTATAGGGCTATTTGACCTTAGGGTTGACTTTAGGTGTTGGTCTAGAGCTAAGGCACTCACTTCACTCATAATCACTCACTACCCTAAACCTAGAATTTCCTGACTTTGGTCCCTAAGCCTTTGCGAAACTCATGTAGATGGTCCCCTAAACCTACTAGCCCTATGTTAGGGTTTAGCTAAGACCAGTACATAGAAGACCAAAATGGGGTTTCCATTGGTCCATGACTTACTTTTGGTGGTTATTTCCCCAATTTTACCCAAAATACTCAACCTGGCCTTTTGTCACTAAACTCATCCAAATTACCTAAGTACGCTTGAAACCCTGAAGTTGTCCAAAATTCCAAAATTTACTCAAAATACCCAAATTTGTTCAAAAATCATTTCAAACCTTTTGAAAATACCCAAATTACCCAAAATCATCAAAAATTGCCAAATTACCAAAGTACCCTTCCCTAACCCAAAATTCCAAAAATTCCAAAAAATTCCCAGAATATTCCAAATATTCCTTATTTCATTTTTCTCAACTACCACATAACCCAATTTGGCCAATTTGACCATCTTTAATCAAAACCCCCAAATTTCCTTAAAAGACCCAATTTCCTCATATCCACTTCAAATGTCCATAAATTTGATCCCAATCTCCACAAATTTCAATCCTAAAATCAAATTCACCTTTTATGTGACCAATATAAACCAAATTCAAGCTCAATTTGCCCATGCTTTGAGCCCAATTTTGATATAAGTCAAACCCTCAATTTTGGGCACACGACCTAATCTCACCAAATTGAATCCATAACCCTCTCAATTGGCCATGGTTTATGTTGAAAACTCTTTATAACATTCCTAAACATAAAAATTTACCATAAATTTGCCTTTGTGAAGTCTCAATTTCATTTAATTTCAACTTAAGTCCAAAATCCCCAAATTGCCCCAAATTGGCTGTCTCCAAATTTCGCCAAATTGATTGCATTAAGCCCAAAATTGGCACCCAATTCATCATGGAATTCCTATTAACCATTATCAATAATCAATTTGGACTCATTCCAAGGTTAGCTCAATCTAGACCCAAGTCTAGCCCAACAAGCCCAAATTGACCAAATTTCCAAAATCCTTCAAATTGACCCTCCAAACTGAACGCAAAACCCATTTCATCCTTCACCAAAATTGTTCCTTAAAATCACTTACACCAAATGCAAGATTTATTTGGACCAATTGACATGACTAACCTAGCCCAAACCCAATTTTTGGTCATTTACACCCACTTGGACCGTGCACTAAATGTGGCCTAACCACCCCAAAGCCATCAAATTAATGACTCCATAACCATTAGTTGGACCCTAAGATTGAGAAAAAACTCACCTAACCCAAGGTAAGTGAGCCATGGACCAATATTTCCCTAAATTAAAGGATTTTATTCCCATAAATGGCTTAAGATCTTTTTGCCAAAACTAAACCTCAACCCATTAAATTAATGTGACAGAATCTCCTGGGTTCCCAGAGCTCCTAGCCATCTCCCCCTGCCATTGTCGGCCGACCTAGTCACTGGAGAAGCCAAAACTGAGGGCCAACCTCTCTTAAACTTCACCAAATTCAAATCTAGAGGCCACCTTGCCCAAATGAGATGTTAGAGCCTCTTTGCCCTTCACCTAAGCACCACATTGCACCCCCCCCTTCTAAATTGGACATGACAGCCACCCTTAGCCATTTTTATAAAAGCTTGCCTCCATGACCATGGAGGGAGTGCTAAAATTTTCTCAGACAGAGCCTCCCAAATCACTCACAGAGCTTCTTTGAGAACTCCTCAGTGTAATTCAACCATCTTCCCCACAGATTCCCACTGTGGAAGCTCAATTTTGAGCTCAAACTTCTGCCTAAAACTAGGACAAAGATCAATACATCTACACAGTCTACCAAACTAAAATTAAACTTACGCACACCTTCACAACACTGAAAGAAGACAAAGCCCCATTAAATCTCCCTTCCACAGAGCCCCTAACATAGCTCTAGACCAACACTTGAAATTATGCTTGGTCGAATTCATACCTAGACCTTACACCACAGCAAGATGCTCAATCCCTAGCCTCCTTGGACTCCAACGAACGTGCCAAGCATCTCTGATTAAAGCTTCCTATCTCAGAGCAAAGGAATTGAACTCCCCTCATCCCGAGCCTCTTTTGATTCTCTATTTGCTTGGGCTTAATTTCATGGCATCTTACCATACAGATATGTTCCTTTAGTCTAGACGAGCATTTTAAAAAAAAAATCATTCAATTTGGTTGAGAAACGAGGAAGATATCAAGCCTTGAAGATTGACGATTCTTGGGCTAGGCCATTAATGACAATGATGGAGCACCGTTCGATCGAGCATGTATCGGATGAACGGTCAAGATGAAGTCGGACAGCGCTTCTTACATGAACTGTGGGACTCGTGGCTGCTAGCATGGACAACGACATCAAATGGGAGCGCGCCGGGTGGAGCTTCAGAGCTGCCTAGGATCCAATCAGTTCCGCGTGTTTAAATAGATAAATAGGGATTTAAATAATTCAGAAAATACTCCCTAACTTTAAAAATCCATATCTTGGTGTAGAAAAATCACAAAAAATAAAATGAAAATACCCTCTTGCTCAGTTAACAAAGGAGAACAATGTGAAAATAAGTTGATGTCCATTTGATGCATGTTTTATTTTTAATTAATTAAACATTGTCTTGAGTTATTTGATTCTCCATGCATATAGGCATTTCACAATGGCTTGAATTTATGACATATTGTAGCCTTTGTCAAGGGGAACATTCCCTGATTTTTCTAAAGTCAGAGGAAACCTCTAGACATATATCCATATTTTTCAAGATTATGCATATTATTTGCTTAAATTAATCATGATAATTAGCATGTTGCCGAGAAAAAAATCAAGAAAATTTTGGAAGGTTTACTATGACCAGAGTACCCTTAGGAAAATTTCTCATCAGTCAAGACATTTAAAATGCACATAATCTTCACAAACCCTAAAACACTAAGGTGATTAATTTTCGAAAGTACAATCTCAAAATAACTTGATTTTTCATCCCCACTGTTGTCTAAGATCCAAAGAACTCCCCATAAAAATTTTAAAGCATTTTGAGTCCATTTGATGACCTAATTAATTTTTCAAGTTAAATATCTTTTTTGGCACTAAAATAATTTTTAATGATCAAAATATAACTAAAAAAAACTATGAAAACTTATTTTTGGAGTTCTCTGTCATCAGGGGAATTTTTAAAAAATAAAATGTTATTTAAAATAAAAACATCATTTTTAAGCCTATTTTAAATATTTAAATAATTAAAAATTCATAAAAATCACAAAAATAATAAAATTCATGGAAATGTTCTAAATTGTTTTCAAAACACTTAGAAATAATTGGAATATTTTTCCTGATTTTCTAAATAAAGATATTGTATTTTGAAGCTTAAAAAATTTTTTAAAGGCTAAAAAATGGATTTCCATTAAAATAATTCCAATAAATCAAAGAAAAACAAAACAATAACAAAATTTGCTTCTTTAGGTTCTCTGACCTTAGGGAGATTTTTCAAAAATATAAAACTTAATTTTCCACATATAAAATATTTTATATTTAATAAATATCCCAGAATTTAAAATAATTATATTAATTCAAATAAAATTCAAAAAATCATTAAATTTTGTCCAAATGACTCTCTCGTCTAGGTCTACCTCCAGTAAAACTTTCAAGTGATTAAGCTTCAGCTTGGTCAAGTTAACAAATTTTCTTTGAAAAATCTCATTTTTGCATGAAAATAATTATATAAATTAAATTAAATTTTGAAAAATCACATTTTCTCCTATGATGTTTTAATTGACCAATGAATGAGGTATGATAAAAATTTTAAAGTCATTTGATTTGAATTTGACAAATTATGTAGTGTTAGAGCCTTAGGGGCAAGACTGTAATTTCAGGATTTGGCCTTAATTAACATTCAGGTTTAATTCAAGGAGGGAAATGGGCAACCTCTGATCTTAATTAACTTGTTTGGATGACTAAAATTCAAATTAATGAATCATGATCACCTAAAACTTAACATTTTCAAAATTAATTAAGACACTCACCTAGGTCTTAAGGACTTAGTAGTGGTCTTAGTAGTGATCTAAGTTAAATCAAGACTGATTCAATGAGGATTAGAAAAATAAACATAGCTAAAATTTAACACCTTTAAAGAACCACAAGCCAAATTAGGACCAAAATTTGGCTAAGCGTTCTAACAACACTAGCTTGCCCCATTTAAGGGTCTTCATTTACATAATCTTCAAAATTAAATTACAAGTGATAATTACCCTACTCTTAGGGATAATTAGGACATCAATGTTCATTGAGCATTAGGGTATTCATAGAATGAATTATTAAGCAACATAATAAGTTTAAATGAGCTTGAGGCTTTTCATCAGGTGATAAGAGGGAAGCATGGGCTTGCTTCTTCCTCCTAACCTGTTGGATACCTCAGAGGTCTACTAAACTTAATATGCTTTGCTTAACAAAACCATCCTAAATTAAACTCCTAAGGACCCGCCAAAATATGGCATAGGGTTAGGAAAACTACCAAAACCTTACTTTTCTGCCTCTACATGAACTGCCCTCACATGCATTTTAAGTTTCAGGTGGTGGAACGAGAAGACTCACCAGGTACGCTTTTTATAGTTTACAGTGGTGTTTTTCTTGTACTTTTTATACTTGTAAAACTTGCATGCTAAACAACGATGTCACCCTGCATGAAAACTAAAACTATCAGGAAAGCCACAAAACCAAAACTAAAATCAATCAAGATAAAATTCACCACCACAACATTTAATTTATAAGACAACTCAAAATTTAATCACAAACAACACAAAAAACAACAGCTACAACTAAATTAAGACGTCTCTATCGAATGATCGGAAACCCCTCGGAGGAGGTAACCTATGTTTGCTAGCGAGGCTTCCCACGGTCTAAATGAAATTCTGAAACTTATTAAGTTGAGTTTAGTAAATTCATTTAGACTAAGTGAATCCGATAGAAAATAGTGGTGCCAGAATGAGGGAACTGTAGGATCCTAACCGGTGTCGCACTAATCAACTTTAACATGCCTCATAAAATTTAAAGAACTTCAATCATAGAGCCACCTGATTTAACATCATAACTTGACATCCTAGAAAACTTAAACTTGTCACGGTAAGGAACTTAGAGCTAGCCTGGTGGGCAGCGCGACCATCTTCAACATCAAATTATGTCTTTCCTAGCTAAGCCAACTTCTTTCCTTAGAATTAAATAACAAAGTCATATGAATTTGAGGTTGTTTGCCTGGTGAAACATAAATCCTCAACTTATCATTAGGAATTTGTATAGCTCTGTTGTATAATCTAAGCTTTAACTCGTTTTAGGATTCTGAGATTTTCTTTCGTCGTGACATAAATCGACACATCTTCCAAGCTATTTATGTGATTGCTTCACACAAATGTAAGTCCTAAATTAATAAAATTGGTAGGATGAAACACTTAAATTTTTATCCTCAAAACTGAAGACAAATAATAGGATAGACTGGGAAGGCACCGAGGTTCTCAAGCCTTTATGCCAACTTCTAGAAAAAGATGTAAAGTTTGACTTTAACCAAGATTGCCTTAAAACCTTTGAAACTTTAAATAAAAAATTTATCACTGCTCCTATAATTGTTTCACCGAACTGAGAGAAATTTTTTGAACTAATGTGTGATGCTAGTGATTATGCAATTGGATCTATTTTAGGGCAGAAATATGATAAGATTTTCAAGGTCATATATTATGCTAGTAAGACTCTTAATGATTTTCAAATTAACTATACCACCACTAAAAGAGAGTTATTAGCCATTATGTATGCTTTTGATAAGTTTAGATCATATTTGATTGTAACTAAATGTGTTGTGCATACTGTTCATTCTGCTATTAAATATTTAATGCAAAAGAAGGATGCAAAACCAAGATTAATTAGATTGATACTTTTG
>NEWO01002474.1:16500-26874 GCA_003013225.1 Phalaenopsis aphrodite
CGATGTCAGTGGCCCGTGAATTAATTTCGTGCTCTCTGTTAAATGGTGCCATCAGTGCTGCTCCGGGTGCCGTCAAAGTTGAGGGTAGTCTGACCTCTTTTTTGTAGTCCTGCACCGTCGGCGTCCATCCTTGTGCCATCAGCGCTGAGTGTTTCTTCAAAAATGCCATTTTGACTCCAAATTTCATTCTTTTTTGCTTCAAGTCCTAAAAATCAACAACCTGCAAAAAAAACTTGAAAATTACCCTCCTTTAAAGTGCAATATCAGCGAAAATGAGTATAAAATATAGGCCTAAATATGAATATATTTTTGGTGTATTAAAATACCCCAAACTTAAATGTTACTTGTCCTCAAGTAACTCCTTTACTGCATAAAAATATGACTCATGGAAAAGAGTTTTAACTTCTAGATTTCCATATTTTATTCCACTGAATACAATAACATAACTTAAGAAAAATATTAAAAAACTCCAGTTAATACTAAATGTATAAGAATATCTAACAATCAAGTCTAATATTTTTTATTCTCTATTCTTTTCAAGGAAAATTGCAAATTGTCATATTAAAGTCACTTAGAATATCCATATGAAAAAGAACTTCATGAAACTTTACTAGTAAATAAGCTAATACTTAAATATAAGTTTAGAGAATGTAGCTAAGCTTTCTTCTTTAACTTGATTCAAGTTAAGCTAATTTTTTATTAGACATCTTCTCAAGCTTCTACTCACATCATCTTCATTTCTATTCTTTTATTTTCTTCTTTTTTTTAGGTGAGGATTACTATATCTGGATAGCATTTAATGATTTGGAACTTCACTATCTCCTTCTTATAGTTAAAACTTTTCACATTCCTTCACTTTATAAATTTATATTAGCTTTAAAGATTTTTCATAAAGTTTTATTCTTTTCTTCTTACATGAATCTCTAAGATTTTTTAACACTTCAAAAAAATAATTCCCTTACTTTTAATAGAAAAAACATAGTCTCATTCTCTTATATCAAGTATCTTAATCTTTAAAATTAACCTTTATTATTGAAATTTTTTACTTAAATTTACTATATGTTTAGAAACACAAATATAGTTATCTAAAGATACCCTCTAATACCAATGGTCATGTTAAATTTAAAAATTTTGAAAATATAGCTAGTTGAGGACAAATAAAATTAAGTTTCTTTCTTTAAGAGAATTCTTTCTTTCCCCCAAACTTAAAATTTTAAAAGATTTTACATGAAAAACTTAAAAAGAAATAAATGATGAAAGAAAACATTTAATACATAAAGAAAAGACTTGCTTATTGAAGCTTCTGATACTGAAACGTAACTCTGAAATATTGCAGGTGCTAATATGAAAAGCTGTAAGACTTCAAACATTAAATAACACATAATACATATAAAAATTTGCTAAGAAATAATTTACTACAAATACATCAAAAAAATTACTAAAAACTAACAACAGTACTAAAATGATTTTCAATGTAAAAACAGTTTTACAATCCTACAGTTCACAATAAAACATAATATCTAAAATAAACAAAGTATCACACTCTAAAAACAAACAATAATAACAATAAAGTACAACCAACTATAAACTAAACAAAAGTTCAAACTAAACATCACCAGTCATCATCATCTTCTTCTTCTACATTAAAGTTTTGTTGTTGATACGGGGTAAATGTAAGGTGAGTAGGATGCTGAACTTGCTGCTGAAACAGGATAAATACAGAGTGAGTAGGAAACTAAACTGAGTGGTCACCCCTCATGTATCTAACCATTGCATCATCATAAGCAGCTCATATTCAAACTTGTGTTTTGCCAAATCACCATTATGTTCATTTCTAGCATTCATATTTTTCATTCTATTTTCCATCCTCATGATATCTTTTTATTGGATCATCAGTTGCTCCATAAGTCCCTGAAGAGTATGGGTACTAGAAGTAGAAGGAATATCCTTACTCCTACTTCTAGATCTCCAACCAACATGAGATTCATAAGTCTTAATATGTGCAGGCCCAATAGGTTTTGAAGGTTCAATTCTCTCCTCATTTTTTCCAAAATCAACTACTACCTGTTCACATAGTGTGAAGATCAAGGCAGGTGTGCTAAACCACCAGTAGTTTCACCCAAAGCATTAGAACGAGTGTTTCTATAAACAATAGAATCTACATCTATCCTTCTCATCTGCTGGATACAGAAGTTGAAGATGGCTCTATCCTTTGTAACCTCGCTATCATGAATTGTTAGTATCATTTTAACAGATATAAATAATGTCAGGCCTTAGATACTACATTTAACATAGAAAGAGGGAAGTTTACCTTAAGATTATTATTCACCTTCCAAGCTTCCCTTCCATTAGTAAGAAAAGAAATAATTTCATATAAAGCTTCATTTTAGCATAAAATGATTTGTACTGACAGCTATACACATCCTCTAACTGAAAAAATTTATTAATTCTTCTTGAAGTAAATTCTACCATTTTTCCACGAACAAAAACGTATTCTTCAGAAGTTTCCTTCAAGTTGACATAGAACTCCATCACTATACCAATAATAGCCTCGACAGTAAAGTAACAAAATATCTCCCACTACCGAGCAAAAATTAATCTTTTGACTTCTCAACCCAAATTTTTAAATGCTCGATCCAGAATTACTTTCTTAGTTGCAAGCAGACTATTGAAACAAATGTTAGCCTTGTAGTTGACAATCTTTTGATCATCAAAATCGACTTTCCTCTTTCCCATGCTCATTCTCGGTGCCATTGTAATCTAAGAAAATTTGTTAAATCTAAATAAATTCCCAAAATTCTAAAAATCACAATGTGGAATGCTATAAACTTAAATCTACTAAGTAAGAATTCTTTACTAAAGGATTTTTTAAAAATATTCTCAAAAAAATTTGGATCTCGGCAATGTAAGATAAATCCTTTGTGAAAATAAAAAATTTTGAGTTCAAAGTGTAGCTCTTACCGAGAGAAGATGAAATCCAAACTTCTTTTGCCTTAAAATTGCCTCAAATCCAAGCAATAGTAAGCCCTAAGTGCACAAACTGGAGGTTGAAGGTGATTGAAAGGGTAAAAATGGTGTTTTTACTATGCAAATTGTGAGTTTTAAGGGATTTAGGTACTTTAGGGTCGAGGGCGCTATCAGCGTTAGTGGCCAAAAATTCAAATTTTCAATTTTTGCAATTTTCAACTTTCTTTCAATTCGCTTGAAAGTCTAATTAGTCTTTTTGAACAATAATTTTCATCTTAAAATAATTCACAAACAAGTGTTTTCACAAACAACACCAAACTAACTTTTATATAAGAAAATATAATTCTTACAAATACACTTTTCTAATCACACATTCACATACATAAAGCAAACTAAATTATAATTCAATGTCAAAATCAAGCCACAACACTAGAACACTGACACAAAACTATACACACAATTAAAGTTATAAGAGTTCTAAAGCAAAGTAAATCCAACACAATCACATTAAAACATAATTACTTTAAAATAACTGAGAGTCCAACTTCTTCATCATCTTCAGTGCTTTATCCTCTAATATCTCACATAGACTGGTAGTGGACGTTCAATTTGTAGAAGAGTTGGTATGAGAATTGATCAATCAAATTTTCATTGACTCATCCATTTTTGTTGAACATCTGCACCAAACTTGCTGTAATTGTTCCAGTATGATTAAAGTTCTCCTTCATTCTCCAATCTAAGTGATAAAAAGGTAGTTAAGATTTCTTATTGCATTCATAATACTCTAAAGTTCTCTTTCGATTTTCTTCATTTTCTTCTCCAAAGCTATTGAACTTCCAACTATTTGTGGCATTAATGGTGTTGAAGCATGTGATGAATGATCCAAGATAATATCTAATGCTTCATTTCTATTCCCAACATAATTTTCATCAATAGGAATCATGGGCTCTCAAGGTAATAACACTTTATCCCAACTTTCATATGGCACTTGAGATTGACTGGGAGTAAGAAAATTGTAGAAGGATGTCCTAGTTCATATATAGGCCCATTCATTGTAATACCCATAATAGATTGGAAAATAATTGATCCGACATCAATGTGCTCTTCGATTTGAATGCAATAGTTTAAAATTGCACTTTCTTTTGTAACTCTACTAATCTTTATGGTAGGGAGTAATTTTGCAGAGATGAAGAAATATCACTGTTTTGATATTGGATTAAGTAGTGAAGCGGAGAACCTAACGTATCCCTCATCTCTGATTTCTGAATTATCATTTCCATCCATCAGAAAATGATATACATCTTGCATTATATCTCTTGTTGGGATAAAATTTGTATAATGACATATTGACACATTTTCTACCATATACAAATCATTAATTTAAGGCATAGTAAATGGTACAACCTTACCTCAAACGAAGACGACTCCTTGGGTAATTCAATGTAAGTTAACATAGAATTCCTTTACCACAGATACAATAATTGCAGCAGTAGTGTAGCGTAGAACTTCTCAATTCCTCTGTATTATGATTTTCTCAATATCTGAACAATCCATGATTGACAAAGTATCTCTCCATGATAAGTCTCTTCTTTGTGATGACTTTGTCGCATAATCTCAGAGCGTCAAAACCGATAAACTTTCTTCTTTTGAAAACTCCATACCTTGAAGTATTTCTGGAATTAGAAGCCATGGATTTTGAAATTTGGAAGTTTATGGTCGTTCAAAGCAATTTTTAAGCTTTTAAAAACACTTCTCGGCGGTTATTTAAGAGTGCAATCCCGCCAAAGTATGCCAAATTTGTCCTGAATGCACGAAACTACTCAGGACACTATCGACGCTCCCGATGGCGTTGTTCGTGACATGGCTAGTGTAGATGGGCGTCGTCGATGCCAGATGCCAAAATTACATCTCTTATTTTATTTTAGTTCAATTCAATTTCAAATTTTTCTCCAATACCAATATTTGTCTTAATTTATAATATATAAAATTGTGTAGTATTCAAAAATATTATTATTTCCTCATATATAAAACTCTTAATAAACAAAATAGTAAGATATAAATATATGTAAATTTATGTATGGGTTACCTCCCACAAAGCGTTTGGTTTAACGTCGTCAGCCTCACATACCATTGTTTAATCAGGATGACTTAACATCAAAATTTCCTTACTTTGTGGCATGTGCCCTTCATAATAATGTTTCAATCAATGCCCATTAACTTTAAATATCTTTCTAGTTTAAGATCTTTAATAACAATAGTTCTATAATGATAGACTTTAATCACTTTAAATGGTCGTAACCATTTGGATTTTAGTTTTCCTGGAAATAATCTCAATCTTGTATTATATAATAGAACTTCTTATCTAGGTTCAAACTTCTTTTTATCAAACTCTTGATTATGTCATATTTTTATTTTCTCTTTATAGATTTTTGCATTTTCATATGCTTCATTTCTAATCTCCTCAAGTTGATTGAGTTGCAACAATCTTTTCTCACCAAAATTTTTAGATTAAAATTAAACTCCTTAAGAGCTGAAAATGTTTTATGCTCTAATTCCATTAGCATGTGGCTTGTTTTTTCCAAAAATAAGTCTATATGGTGACATTCTAAAAGGAGTCTTATAAGCAATTCTGTATGCCCAAAATGCAGTATCTAATCTAGCAGACCAATCTAATTTATAAGGATTTACAGATTTTTCTATGATTCATTTTATTTCACAATTTGCTATCTCTGTTAGACCGCTAGTGTGAGGATGATAAACAGTAGAGAATTCATGCACAATACCATTTTTTTAATTAATTTCTCGATTCTCCTATTCTTAAAATGGGATCTTCCATTCGTAATAATTACTCTCAGCATTTGATATCTTGTAAAAATATTTTTATTTAAAAATTTAGAAACACTCTGAGCATCACATCTAGGTACTACAATAGCTTCAATTCATTTAGACTTATAATCAACAACAAGTACTAAATATAAGTTTCCAAATGAAGACATAAATAGTCCCATAAAATCTAATCCTCACACATCAAAAATTTCAACTTCCAAAGTTTAATTTAGAGGCACTTCATTTCTTCTAGAAGTATTTCCTACCCGCTGACAAAGATTGCATGTTTTAATATATTCATTATCATCTCTAATAAGAGTAGGCCAATAAAATCTAGCTTACAAAATTTTATGTGCAGTTCTATTTGTTCCAAATTGTCCTCCAAATTCAGAATCATGACATCTTTCAATTATTTGTTGAGTTTATTCATAAGGCACACACCTCCTAATAATTAGATTTTTACATTGTTTATACAAATATGGGTCCTCTCAAAAAAGAATTTTGAATCATAAATAAATTTCTTTAATTGTTGATTCTTAATATCTGGTTGTAGAATATCACTTACAATATAATTTACTATATCAGCATGCCACAATATATTCATTATATCAATTTATAATTGTTCTTCACGGAAATTTTCTAAAAGTTTATTTACAAAATTAGTTAATATTTTGTTTTCTAGTCTAAACAAATGATCAGCTATTTGATTATCATTTCCCTTTCTATCAAGTACCATAAAATTGAACTCTTGCAGAAGAAGTATCCATCTAATTAACCTTGGTTTAGCATCCTTCTTTTGCATCCAGTATTCAATAGCAGAATGATTTGTATACACTATACATTTGGCTTTTATCAAGCAAGGTCTAAACTTATCGAAGGCATAGACAATAACTAATAACTTTCTTTCAGTAGTACTGTATTTAATTTGAGCATTATTTAGAGTTTTACTAGCAAATATATTACTTTAAAAACTTTGTTGTGCCTTTGTCCTAAAACATCTCCAATAGCATAATCCCTAGCTTCAAATGGTTTCTCCCACTCAGGTAGAACTATTATAGATGCAATGATTAAATTTTCATTCAATAATTCAAATTATTTTATGCATTCCTCATTAAAATCAAATTTTGTATCCTTTCCTAAAAGTTGGCATAATGACTTAGTTATTTTTTAAAAAAATTTTATGTAATGCTTGTAGAAACCAGCATGTCCTAGAAAACTTCTTACCCCTCTAACTATAGTAGGAGATGGTAATTTTTCAATAACTTCAATTTTTTTAGGATCTACTTTTATGCCATTTTCAGAAATTTTATGCCCTAGTACAATTCCTCGTGCAACCATAAATTGACATTTTTCCCAATTTAGTACTTGGTTGATTCGTTCACATAATTTCAGAACTTTTTTCTAAATTATTTAAACATATCAAATGAAGTCCCGAATATAAAGAAATCATCCATAAATAGTTCCATTCCATGTTCAATCAAATTACTAAAAATTGGCATCATACATCTTTGAAATGTCGCAAGTGCATTGCATAGTCCAAAAGGCATTCTATGAAAAGTAAATGTTTCATAAGGGCTTGTAAATGTTATTTTTTCTTGATCCTCAAGAGTAATTGGAATTTGATGATACCCAGTATATCCATCTAAAAAGCAGTAAAATTTGTTTCCAGCCAATCTATGCAACATTTGGTCTAGAAAGGGTATTTTTAAGTGATCTTTCCTCGTGACCAAGTTTAATTTTCTATAGTCTATACAAATTGGCCAACCAGTAACCTGTCCTAATGGAATTAATTTATTTTTCTCATTTACTTCAATGGTCACACCTCCTTTCTTTGTAACACAGTGAATTGGACTTACCCAAGCACTATCTAAAATATGATATATAATTCCAGTATCTAACTATTTTAAGATTTATTTTTTAACAACTTCTTTCATTATTGGGTTTAATCTCCTCTAAGGATCAGCTTTAGGTTTGTACTGTTCATCTAATAGAATTCTGTGCATATAAATTGAAGGGCTAATTCCCTTAATATCTGCTAAAGTCCATCAAAAAGCCTTTTCATATCTTTTTAACATTTCTATTAGTTTTTGTTCTTAAATTTCAGTTAAATCATAAGATACAATAACAGTTAAATGTAGATGAATCTCTTAAAAACATAAAATTTAAATGGGCAGGTAATGCTTTTAGATCAAGTTAAGGTGATTTAATATTTGAAAGAATAAAACTTTTACTATCATTTCATAACAAATCTAAAGTTTCAAATTTGTCCTGGGTATAATCTAAATTCTCTTCTTTTATTTCATTCACATAATATTCTTCTTGCCTTAATTTTTTGTCAAACACTTACTTAAATTGCTCATTACTCAGATAATCAATAACTTCCATTCTAAAACAATCATTATCTTTTTTTATTGCAAGATATTTCATAGCTTTTGCAATATTAAATGTTACTTCTTGATCATTAACTCTCATGATTAATTCTCCTTTTTACACATCTATCATAGCTCTCCCTGTTGCAAGAAATTGTCTCCCCAAAATAATAAGAATCTCTTTATCTTCCTTCATATCTAATACTATAAATTCTAGAGAAAAAATAAATTTATCCACTCTTACTAATACATCTTCTATAAATCCTTTAGAATAAGTTATTAATCGATTATCTAACTAAAGAGTTTCAGTAGTAGGGGAAATCTCTCCTAAATCTAAAAGTTTAAAAATCAATAGAGGCATAAGATTGATACTCGCTCCTAAATCACATAGGGCTTTTCTAAAAAACACTTTTCACCAATAGCACAAGGTATAGTAAAACTACCAGGATCTTTTAACATTTCAGGAAACGTTTTCTGAATAATGGCACTGCACTCTTCAATGAGTGCAACGATCTCACGATCTCTAAACTTTCTTTTCTTATTCAGTACATCTTTCATAAATTTCACATAACTTGACATTTCTTCCAAAGTTTCAATGAAAGGAATGTTTATTATCAACTTCTTATGGATTTCCAAAAATTTTGTAAATTATCTTTATTCTTCTGCTTCAATCTTTAGGAAACAGAGGTAGTGGTTTTTCTAAAGTAACTTATATTGGTTCATTTTCATTGTGGTCGCTTTCAATCTCTTCTTTCTCTTCTTCAACTTCAGTTTTTCTTTGGATTCTTGTTTCAACTTTTTTTCCACTTCATAATTGAATAACTTTAATTTGCTCCTTATTTTGGTCTTTTGGATTAACTTCCACAGTATTCAGAAGAATTCTTGAAGGTATGTTACTAAGTGCAGTAGCAATATGTCCTAATTGATTTACAATATTTCTAATAACAGCCCCTTGATTTTGTATTTGATTTCTCATATTCAACATTACTTCTTCCATCGTTAACATCTTTTCCTTAACTTGTGGGTTAGACTTGAAGTTAAATCCAGGAGGATAATAAGGTCAATAATTAGGATTTCCTTGGTTGCTTAAATTTCTTTAGGGATTCACCAAATTGTTATAATTATTCCACTAAAATTAGGGTGATTTTTCCATCCAAGGTTATAATATTTAGTATAGGGATTGTTATTTCGATTATTTATAGCTTTCTAACTTTCATAAGATTATTGAGTATCAATTATATGCCCTAGTGAATTTTCCTCTAATACTAGTGGTATTTGAGAATAGTTTACTCCAATTTGATCAATATTTTTTTATATAGCAGCAATTTGAGATACTAAAATAGATATTGCATCAGAGTCATGAATACTGGCTACTCTCTTAGGATTTACCCATTCAGAGGGCCTTTAAAAATTGTTAGTAGTCATTTCTTTTATTAAGGAGTATGCTTCATCAAAAGTTTTTGACATTAATGATCCACCTGTAGTAGCATCTATAATAGATCTAAGTGATCCTACTAATCCATTGTAAAAAGATTAAATTATTAACAAATATGGTAAAGCATGGTGTGGAAATTTCCTAAGGAGATCTTTAAATTTCTCTCAGGCTTCATATATTGATTCCCCTTCAAACTGATAAAAAGTTGTAATATCATTTCTAAGCTTAGTAGTTTTCGTGGTGGAAAATATTTAACTAAAAAATTTTTTGATAGTTCTCCCCAAGTTCTGAAAGATCCATGTGTTAATGAATTTAACCAAGTTTCAACTTTATCCCTTAATGAAAAAGAAAAAATTCTAAGCCTAACAACATCATTAGACACTCCACCATAATTAAAAGTAGCACATATTTCAAGAAAACTAGAAAAATATAAGTTAGGATCTTCACTAGGTGTTCCTCTAAACTGATTATTCTGTACCATTTGATTAATAGTAGTTTTAATCTCAAATGAATAAGCAACAACATCAGGATTTTGAATAGACAAGTGAAGTTCATCTGTTGTCAGATTAGCATATTTTTTAATGGTCTTTGTAAATTTTCATTTATTTGATTATCTAAGTTATTCACCATTTTGTTCAAATTTTTAATTTCATTTTGTTGTTTTCAAATTTTTCTAATATTACGTTCTAATTTTGAATTGTAAGGTACTAAAACTTTAGATCTAATATTTCGCATAAATAAATATAATAAGCAAAGAAAAATTTCTTAAAAATAACT